>VDFB02165538.1:0-33975 GCA_007258455.2 Sequoia sempervirens | reverse complement strand
ACTTCATGAAGTTTTGACCAAGTTAAGGTGGTTAGACATACGATTTTTTATATTTTTTAAAAGTTGTAATAAAAAATTTATAATTAATTATTTACTTGGAAAAAATTACAAAAAAATGCATCACATCAGGACATAAGTCCTCTATTTATATCTAAAATCTTATAAAAAAATATTATCATTTTATTGTGGTTAGGGTGGTTAGACAAACACCTACTTCTTATTTTTTCCCTGAAATTTAAGTGCTACTCCATTCAAATTTCAAATTTTCACCAAATAGTTTTTTTTTTAAATAAACCTAGTAGTTTAAACACTACATTCAATTTTCTACAGATTCTATTCTTACATATTTTTTAAATAATATAGATAACTTATTCAAGTTTTTACGTCAAGTTGGGCCTAACTCTGATTTTTTTAAAAAATTTGCCACTTAAGGGCCTATTTTTTCCATGATGATCTTGCACATACCCGAATAATTTATTCCATCAAATTAGGAGCTTTGACACCTTTATTATGCACAATCCAGATCTACCTCAAGCGATTAAGCTTCTTCCAAGGAATCTTTCTCTAATACCAATTGTTAGACACATATGACAACTAAGAGGGGGGTGAATAAGTTGTGCATTAAAACCTTCAAACCCTCATTAATCTTTAAACCTTTATTAAGCATTAGCATGAGCATAAGAAAATGAAACATCAACACAATAACAACCATGCATAATAGAACACCAAATTCTATGTGGAAAACCTTAATAAGGGAAAAACCACAGTGAGGACTAGCACAAATATATATGAATATCAACACTGATTATAAAGGGTCATTGTCGAAATGGCTCACTACCCAAAAGAAAAGAAAATATCACTACCATGGGCTCACCACCTAGAGGAATCATTGTCAGCAATAGTAAGATAATAGAAGAAACTGTTACAAGGAGGTTCATTACCTCAGAGCAACAAGAGAATCCACCACAAAAACTCTACACCATCCGCAACCTTTGGATCATTGCCTCCAATAACTTTAGGCAGTCTGAAATGTAGACACCTTCTGCTCACTATATCTGGTAGTCATAGGAATTCATGCTCACACTCAATTCTCCAAACTTGATCACATCCACATTATTTCATATCACACTTCATGTAAAACTCTTCTCCAACAATTGACCTTGCATAAATATCCCTTGTGACCTCAAACAACTTCTCTAGATCAGTCTCAATGAAATGTATGTGTTATCACCTGAAAATTGCACCCTGTTGAATATAAAATTCAACACCTCAGTGTAACATGGGAAGACCTCTAAAGATGTGGGTTCCTTGTAAACAGAGTTCAACCTCCAGAGAAGGTCGGCTTCCTTTGTGTTATCACCTAAACTACTAATCTTTGTGAGATAAAGGGAGAAGGAATACTTAAATTGGAAACTACTCCTATGGTGATACACCAAATTTGTTCAAAACATGAACAACTACTTAACACACAATTTTCAATCAACCAGTAAAAGCCGATATGCACAACTCAATACTCATATGATATTGCATAAATGTTTTATAAGAAAGCTACGATACATGCAGTCCTAGAAGGATGATAAATTCTCCTCACAACTAAAACTGTTTGCATCACTAACATAGCCTATAACCTAAAATATACACATCTCCTCTGCTTAAAAGTGCTATTAATGAGACAACTAACAAGGAATAAAAGAAACTCACATGTAAATTTATCAATCATTCAACGCACTCAATGAAACAGATAACTGAGAAGGTAGAAGTTACTTTATTTATTGATCTCCAAAGGTGAAACTATACATTCAATGTTTGTAAATGAGTTACAAAACTCAGTATTCTCCTCTAAGGACTCTCAGAAGTCACAAAGCAAAAAAATATGCAAGTAAGAACTCCCTACAAAAGAGGCAAAAATGCCATATATACGAAAACTAAAAAGTATCGGCCCTTTTCTTAGGGTTTACAAAAAATATCAGTTTCTAAGAAAGGTCGACCCTCAAATCATTTGGAAATAAAGCTAATGCATTCAATGTGCATCCCCCGTGTCTCTATCGATGTGAAAGATCGCCCTCAAGAGAAGTCTTCAGATTTTTCTGCAACCATAGCATTTACTTTTGGCCCCCGTGTCCACTCTCGAACTTCCTTGAAGAGCTGCCTTGAATGCCTCTGGAGCTTTACCATTAATATTGATCTGCCTTTTGCCAGTAGACCTCACAGCTGTCCCCGAGATTGACGGCTTCTTCTTTTATTCGGCCTTCTTCTTGCTCAAAATCTTTTTGTAGATTGACTTCCCTTACAAACAGCTTCAAACTTTTCATTTATATCTCGACACCATTGATCTCCGAGCTGCCCCATTGCCTTTGGTCTTAGGAAAAGTCCATGTCATTTGTGCTCTGTTGGTCTCGTTCACAGGGGGAGTCAAACAGTCAAACGACTGATGGTTCACCTTTAGTTCCTTCAGATTGGTTGAGCTCATGCCACATAGATTCAAGATGATCAAAGGTTGCTTCATTAGAATCGCATGTCGATGAGACACTAATCATGTCTCCCTGATGCGAGTACAACCCGTAGCAGCTATCGGCAGGACACGCGACAATTGGCAAGAGCTTTCATCGAGCCCTTCATCCTTCGGCGAGACACCATCGGGTCGGGAGACTCACAGCGAGCTCAAAATATTATACCGAAGGCACCCCGTTGTCGGCAGGACCTTCCTCATTCAGCCAGACTTCATGCCGAAGGCACTTTCTCGGCGAGCCCATTTCATCTTGACATGACCCTATCGGGTCAACAAGACCTCTTATCGAACTCCTCCTCTCGGTGATGAGTCCCACCGCAGCCAACTCCCTTTCTTTCCCCAAGCTCTCTTATTCGGCCAGACCCCATCGGGTCGGCAAGACATCATGCTGAAGCTACCTTGTTTCGGCGAGAGCTCACTTTCTTGTTGGGGAGAGATCACTCGATCGGCAAGACATCTCCCCAAAGGGAATCCCTTTTATTTCGGCGAGAACAATTTTGTCGCTAGGACTTCGTGCCAAAGGTCTCATCTCTTGGCGAGCTCGGACCTTCTTTCGGCCATACCTTTTTTGATCAGCAAGACCTCACGCCGACCAGTCTCCTTTCGCCGATATGTCCCCTCTTGTCGGCGAGATACTCCCCATACGGAGGGAGATACAAAATCTCATAACGATTAAAATGTCTTGCCGACTTTCTCCTTAGAGGAATTTTATGCCAAACATGACTAAGGTAGACTTTTCAATTGAGCTCCTTGAGAAATGCATCAGGGTCATGATTTAATTATGCACAACAATGTCTCCATTTGGCCTTTATGAGCACCTGAAACACAGATTACCCTGCTTGATTGAGCCTGTAGGTGAAAATCGGGCAACATTTTTGGCGACCTTTGCTACATGTTTGCCTGCTAAACATGGAAAACTAGTAGCCAAATCTTGTCCATTAGGCATGGAGTCATTAGAAAAACTTAGAAAAAATTCAAAAGCAGTTCGCACATGGCTGTAACTCACTTGAGACTCATAGAACACAACAAGTTGCCAGAACTGACAAAACAGGAGAAACTGAAAAGGAACTATTTACTGTGCTAGAACAACACTTAGGGAAAGAAAACAACAATTGAACTAAAGTACAGAAGCACTTATTGAAACATAAAACCTAACCTAATATGTACAATGGAGGAACTTATCAAACCTCAAAACAAGGCTTAAGATGTATCCCATTGACTGGGATAGGAAGTACTTCACCTTCAGTTGTGGCAAGTTGGTAAGCATTGTGTTCTTTGCAGTCTTTGATAATAAATGGACCCGTCCACATGTTGTCAAACTTGGTGTGATGGCCCAGCCTGCTTTTAAGAACATCCCATTTCTGCACAAGATCTCCCACCATGAAATCTCTTGATCTAGTTTTCTTATCAAATGTTATCTTAGTCAGGATTTGTTGACATTCCATGTTCTTCATAGCCTTGTTTCTAGTTTCTTCTAACTCCATTAGCTAAGTATATCTTAAGGCAAGTGGGTTAGTCTGTTCAAACAGGACCAGCTGACTGGTAATGTCCAAGGTGGGCAACTCAGTAGAAATAGGTAATTTTGCTTCTTTATCGTACACCAACATGTAAGGTGAGTTCCCAATCACCTTCTTAGGGGTAATTATGTCTGCCCAAAGAGCAGTCTTTAGCCTAGCATGCCAATCCCTCTGATTGCTTTGAAGCATCCTTTTGATAATGTTAATCAAATTTTTATTAGTGGATTCTACAAGTCCATTGCCCTGAGGATAATAGTTTGAGCTTGTGTTCAAGTAAATTCCATTCTTCAATGCCCAATCAGCAACCTTCAAACCAACAAATGCCAGGGCATTGTTAGAAATTAAAGAATCTGGGACTCCAAATCTGCAAACCATGTCTTCATAAAAATTCAACACTATTGTTTCATTAGCTTCCTTCAGAGGTAAAGCTTTTGTCCATCGTGTAAAGTAATACATTGATGTGATAATCCATCGATGGCCTGCACTTGAGGGTGGGTTAATTACCCCTATGAAGTCAATTCTCCACTTCATAAATAGTTGCTCTATCTAAATTGGTTTAATGGTAAAGCAACAAGTCTTTCTTTGCCTGAAAACAAGGCACATTTGGAACATCTTCTGACATACATATGTGCATTCTTAAACAAGTTAGGCCAATAATAGCCTACTCTTAAAATCTTATATGTCGTTGTCCTTGCAGCATAGTGACCTTCGGAAGGTCCATCATGGAACTCATATAATATCTGATCCACTTGATCATTATCAACACACCTAAGCAATACTCCACTGTGATCTTTCCTATACAACACATCATCAATCAAGACGAAGGGAATAGACTGAAGTCGGTAGTACCTCCTCTTTGTTCTATTTAGATTAGGTGGACAATTCCTGATTCTCAAGAAATGTGGCATTCCCTGCAACCAGCTGGTAGCTTCATTCTTTGCTATCCCAACATTAACCAAAACTGAGTCTCATTGATCCTCTACTGTTGAAAATTCTTCATTAGCCAGCTGCTGGCATAAACCTTTTCCCCTCACCAATTTAGTGACCTGAATATCCACATCATACTCCATAACTCTTGTGATCCATCCAGCCTGCTTTTCGTTCAGATATTTACTGAGCAAAAATTCTTTCACACTGGAATGTGCCACTTGAAGATGAATTTTGTTATGAGACAATAGTGTCTAAATTTCTTCAAACTTGTCACAATAGCTAGCACATGTTTTTCTATGAAGGTATACTTCTGCTCATAGTCTTCCAGACCCTTGCTGAAAAAAGCAATGGGCTGCTCCAACCCTTCTACATTTTTTTGCACCAAGATTGTAGAGATTACATCAAAACTACCAAAAGCATACAAGGTAAAATCCTTGTTGAAATCTAGGTTGACTAATGTTGGGGCTAAAGCTAACGCCTCCTTGATCAGTTGAAAATTGTCCCTTACTTCTCGGGTCCATCTGAACTCTGCATTCTTTTTTAACATAGTTGTAAGGGGCTTCAACAAGGTTGCTATATCAGGGAGAAATCTCCTAACAAAATTGATACGACCAATGAAACTCTGAAGTCCTTTCTTATGCGGAGGTAAAGGCAACTCTAAGATTGTTGCCACTCTCTTGGGATCCACAGTAATTCCTTCCCTAGATACGACATACCCAAGAAGTTTTCCTTCATGAACAGAGAAAACACATTTCTTGGGGTTCAATGATATACCAAACTCCTGGTAACGTTCAAAAACCTGCCTCAAATGGTCAATGTGATCTGTTTTCTTCTTGGAATAGATAGTGATGTCATCAAGATATACTAAGACAAACTTATACATTAAGTTGCTACAGGCCATGTCCATAGCCTTTTGGAAGGTTGCTCCATCGTTAGACAAACCAAATGGCATCTTCCTATACGCCATTGTGCCCCACTTTGTGGTGAAGGTAGTTTTAAATTGATCTCCTTCCCTACCAAAATCTGGTTATAACCAGAATATCCATCCAGTAAAGAAAAACGTTCGGAACCTAACACACATTGAAGAATCTGCTCCATAGACGGAAGAGGGTGCCTGTCCTTTAACGAAGCTTTGTTCAAATCTCTGAAGTCTACACATAATCTAAGCTCTCTGTCTTTCTTCCTGATGGGAACTAGATTTGCAACCCAACTAGTGTGCTTGATGGGAAAGATAATCCCACTTTCTATAAGTCTAAAGACTTCTTTCTGCATTAATGGCTCCAGTTTGGGATTAACTGGCCTTTGTTTCTGCCTTATAGGTTTGGCTGTTGGCTCCAATTCTATTGTATGTCGTGCAAGACATGGATCAAATCCCTTCAAATCTCCATATTCCCAAGCGAATATGTCAATGAATTCATGGAATAATTATAGAAAAGACTGCTTTTCAACAACAGTGTTTATTTTCCCTATCTTGAGGCTTCTCTTGGGTGCAATTTCTAAGTCCTCATAATGATCTTATTGAACCAGTAAATTGGATTTGTTACTTTTAGCCTGATCATCAGAGTTGAAAATACTTTCTAAGGTAACCAAACCCTTAGGCAACTTGTTGTTCTTCAATTGTAGTACCTGGTCTCCATACTATTGTTTAATTCTCTCCTGGTTTGATGCTACAAACACGTCTTCTTCAAGTAGAAACTGCAGAATCTGCTCATCGCTCTCAAAGACCTGCCAGTTAACATTGTTATCAGGCATAGAAGGCCTGATAATAACCTTAGTGTGTTGTTGATTACACTCCTTCCTTACGTTGTTCAGAATGTCAACTTGAGCTCCCACAGCTACTAATCTATCAGCATGCTGATTCTGATTTCTTGGAATTGAAATGATATTGAAAGCCTCAAAATCCTCAATGAGGTCCCAAACTCTGTGCTTATACAATTTAAGAACATTATTTTTAACAGCATTCAAGCCTCTAACCTGATTTACTACCAATTCACTGTCCCCATGCACCTTCAAACTCTTAATTCCACATTTCCTCGCCCATTCCAGTCCTTGAATAAGACCTTCATATTATGCTGTGTTATTAGTGTATGAAAATGCAAACCTAAAGGCTGCATAATATCTTTCAACTCTTGGGGAAACCAATAATGCACCCCCACCAGCGCCATGTCTGCTCCTTGAGCCATCAAAATACATTTCCCAGACTTTGTCTTGTTGGTCACAACCATTCACTGACCTCTTAACCAAGTTAGGCATCACTACATCAGCCTCTTGAAACATGTAGTTACCCATACCAGCATCCGACACCAAGTCACTTTCAGCACTAGAAGTTTGGCCTGTTTCCCACTCATCTAGAAGTATATTAGGAATATCATTGACAACAATGCGAGGATCAAAGACAGCAGGATGCTCGTCTTGTTCATAAATTATGCAATTGGCATTCATCGCACTAGGTATATAGGGTTCTATATTGTCTTTTGCAAGTAACTTAGACTTAATGGTTACTTTAGTTCCATACCTAGTACGGAACAACATGTGAGACTAGTTAGACGAAAGGTATCCCCCTAATTTAGCCGTAAACTCTCTTGACAAACATAACCCAAAATACAAAGGCAAATCTGCCACATAAATGTCCAGGGAAATTGAAAAATTAGGGGAAGCATGTAGAGTTAAGCTAGCATCTTTGATAAGACCCACTATATTAACAGATGAGCCATCCAGCTAGACTACTCCTTTCTCTAAAGGTTGATACTTTAAACCTAACTGATCAGCTACTTGCTTGGGCATCACAGAATAGGTAGCTCCACTATCTACCATACAATTGTGCACTAAATTTTTCCCAATAATCAATGAAACATAGAACGGAGGAGGTCTCATGTTCTTACCTTGAATCGTATATTTCTCTTTGTTGTTGGGATTAGCAACTTTCTCTTGATCATCATTAGCCATTACGACCTTTTGGGAATCAACAACTTGCTCAGGATTCGCATTTTTAGATAGTGCCTTTTTTAGTAGATCAGCCTATCCAGGAATGCTTAAGGAATCCCACATGGTCATATTCACATTCATCTTCTTCATACTGTCCACAATGTTGTAAGGTACAATTAAAGGTACCTTCTGATGTACTTTAGTAGCAACTGGTTCTTTATTCTTGTGAGGCTGCTCATTGATTGATAAGACAGTAGTTCCTCTTGGTATATTTAGAATAGGTGTGGATGGTGCTTCCATAGTTTCAGACCCCTTGTTTTTATTAGCTGATTTCTCCACCTCCAGAGCTCTTTTCTTAGCTCGTGTATTGGCTGCAATTGCGGAATCAACATTCACACCACAGAACTCTTCACTTTGCCAATTTAAAAATGCAGTCTCATTAAAATGTATATCCGGTTGTTGTTAAGGTATATTAGCAGGTGTATCTGGCTGTGGACTGACAGCGTTTTGGACCAAAAATTCCTGATTAACTACCCCATTTGAACATGAGGCTGGGTTATGTGCTTGATTACATGAATAACACCATTCATTTTCTATCACAAAGTTATTCTGGGCTGGAACCATATCTTTCACTAGACTTGTAGCATTGAGAGGAGTTGGATTATAAGATTGGAATGGTCTTTGATTAACATTTTGACTTTGATAACCACCTTGATAGGGTTGCCTATTTTGCTGATACTGATATCCCTTATTTTGATAAGACTTATTTGCATTCTGACCTTGTTGTTGGTTCTGCTATTGGAAATTCGGCCTTGCCCCTTGATACTGTTTCTTCATGCTAATCAACTCATTTCCCATAGTTTGTAAAATGCTTTCTATCTTATGCTGACTAGACTTGATCTCTTGCAATTCACTTGATGGTCCTATAGTTGATGCTCCCTAGCTCACAGCGACGGGTAATGCTGGAAAAGAAGGTAAAGGGGCTAAAGATGGCATTTGCAATGGCATATTTGATTGAATTTCAAGGAAATAGGGCATAGGTGGCCTAGGTGCTAACTTTCCTGCCTGAATGAGGTTATTTTCTACCTTAATAGCTATGCTATAAGCCTAAGGTAAATAAATACCCCCCATGGACAATATCATGACTGAGATATCACTATTTAAAATTTTCAAATAGTATAAAAATGCATAATCAGTAGAAGTCCTTACCGTAATAGGTATTTTGTTCCAAGTCTTTTGAAATTGGATATTGAAGTCTGCCATTTGTTCTTGTGGGGCTCTTTTTATGGTTGTTAACTACTCTACCAAAGATAGGTGATCAGATTTTTCCTCAAAAAATCTGGTAAATTCATCACCAAGCTCATCACATGTTCTTATAGAACACACTAGCAAGCTTCTAAACCATTCCAACACCTTCTTCTTGAAAGATGCAGCCAACAATCTCACAACTACATTTTCCTGTGTCACATGATGTGCATTGCACAATGCTGCCACATCTTTGATATGCTCAAAAGGTGTCACTTGTCCTTCTCTAGTAAACTCGAGTAACCCTTTTAATGCTGCTAATGGAATATCATCATGTTGTGCTAGATTAAGGGGACTACCCTGGTTGAAAGGTACGAAAGTAAAGGCCCTTGGTGCTGCCATTGAGCTAGAATGCGTTGGTATGCTTGCTTAAGCAGAACTCGAACTTGGTTGAAAAGTATTTGCTGTAGCAAAAATACTGTTTGTTGAACAATTGAAAGCCCCTAATGAGGAGGCAGAAAGTTATGTTCTAAGAGTAGGAGATGTTGAACCCCTAGCTAGAAGGTCTCTTCTTCCTCTCCTTGTGTATGAAAATAGTGTATTGTCACTAACACCAGGTGGTGTTGACTGAACTCTAGGAGAAGGAACAGTCCTTCTGAGAGTTCTCCCTCTTCTTCTTGGAGGAGATAAATGTAAAAACTCTATAGCTTTTGAACTTCTATTTTCTATTTTTCTCATATAAATAAACACATGGATCCTTTCCTCCATGCAGAGTCACTAGATATGCTTAAAAATGACCTCTAAAAGGCTATCAGCTCACTATCAGCACATCAAAATAGCAAGGCCTAGGAATTTTACTTCTAACTCTGTCCCAGCGGGCGTGCCAAAACTATTATCACCTGAAAATTGCACCCTGTTGAATATAAAATTCAACACCTCAGTGTAACATGGGAAGACCTCTAAAGATGTGAGATCCTTGTAAACAGAGGTCAACCTCCGGAGAAGGCCGACTTCCTTTGTGTTATCACCTAAACTACTAATCTTTGTGAGATAAAGGGAGAAGGAATGCATAAATTGGAAACTACTCCTATAGTGATACACCAAATTTGTTCAAAACATGAATAGTTGCTTAACACACAATTTTCAATCAACTAGTAAAAGCTGATATGCACAACTCAATACTCATATGATATTGCATAAATGTTTTATAAGAAAGCTACGATACATGCAGTCCTAGAAGGATGATAAATTCTCCTCACAACTAAAACTATTTGCATCACTAACATAAACTATAACCTGCAATATACACATCTCCTCTGCTTAAAAGTGCTATTAAAGAGACAACTAACAAGGAATAAAAGAAACTCACATGTAAATTTATCAATCATTCAATGCACTCAATGAAACAGATAACTGAGAAGGCAGAAGTTGCTTTCTTTATTGATTTCCAAAGGTGAAACTATACATTCAATGTCTGTAAATGAGTTACAAAACTCAATATTCTCCTCTAAGGACTCTCAGAAGTCACAAAGCAGAAAAATATGCAAGAACTCCCTACAAAAGAGGCAAAAATGCCATATATACGAAAACTAAAAAGTATCAGCCCTTTTCTTAGGGTTTACAAAAAATATCAGTTTCTAAGAAAGGTCGACCCTCAGATCATTTGGAAATAAAGCTAATGCATTCAATGTGCATCCCCCGTGTCTTTGTCAATGTGAAAGATCGCCCTCAGGAGAAGTCTTCAGATTTTTCTACAACCACAGCATTTACTTCTAGCCCCCGTGTCCACTCTCAAACTTCCTTGAAGAGCTGCCTTGAATGCCCTTGGAGCTTTACCATTAATATCGATCTGCCTTTTGCTAGTAGACCTCACAGCTGTCCCCAAGACTGACGGCTTCTTCTTGCTCAAAATCATTCTGTAGATTGACTTCCCTTGCAAACAGCTTCAAACTTTTCATTTATATCTCGACACCATTGATCTCCGAGCTGCCCCATCGCCTTTGGTCTTAGGAAAATCCCATGTCGTTTGTGCTCTGTTGGTCTCATTCATAAGGGGATTCAAACAGTCAAACGGTTGATGGTTTTCCTTTAGTTCCTTCAGATTGGTTGAGCTCATGCCACGTAGATTCCAGATGGTCAAAGGTTGCTTCATTAGAATCGCATGTCAGTGAGACACTAACTGTGTCTCCCTGATGCGAGTACACCCCGTTGCAGCTATCGGCAAGACACGCAACAGTCGGCAAGAGCTTTCATCGAGCCCTTCATCCTTCGGCGAGACACCATCGGGTCGGGGAGACCTCACAGTGAGCTCAAAATATTATACCGAAGGCATCCCTCTGTCGGCAAGACCTTCCTCATTCGGCCAGACTTCATGTCGAAGGCACTTTCTTGACGAGCCCATTTCATCTCGGCATGACCCTATCAGGTCGGCAAGACTTCTTATTGAACTCCTCCTCTCGGCGATGAGTCCCACCACAGCCAGCTCCCTTTCTTTCCCCGAGCTCTCTTATTCGGCCAAACCCCATCAGGTTGGTAAGACATCATGCTAAAGCTACTTTGTTTCAGCGAGAGCTCACTTTCTTGTCGGGGAGAGATCACTCGATCGGCGTGACATCTCCCCGAAGGGAATCCCTTTCATTTTAGCGAGACCAATTCTGTTGTTGGGACTTTGTGCCGAAGGTCTCATCTCTTGGCGAGCTCGGACCTTCTTTCAGCCAGACCTTTTTAATCAGCAAGACCTCACGTCGACCAGTCTCCTTTTGCTGATATGTCCCCTCCTATCGGCGAGATACTCCCCATGCAGAGGGAGATACAAAATCTCACAACAATTAAAATGTCTTGCCGACCAGGACATTTCAAAATGAATAGAACCCCTGCTAGTCGTCAAGACAACTGGAAGGTCTTGCCAACTTTCTCCCTAGAGGAATTTTATGCCAAACTTGACTGAGGCAGAATTTTCAACTGAGATTTTTGAGAAATGCATCAGGGGCATGATTTAATTATGCACAACAATGTCTCCATTTGGCCTTTATGAACACCTGAAACACAGATTGCCCTGTCTGATTGAGCCCGTAGGTGAAAATCGGGCAACAGTATGCACCTCAAACATGCAACCACCAAATAGGTTGGCACCAAAATATTCCATGATGGAAGGAAGTGAAGGTGGAACACACCAAGGGCTAACCAAGACCCAAATATAAACTAACATGCTAAACCATACTTCCACAAACAACATAGTACATATGCAATCAGTGCTAACAAGCCAAGTCGGCCAAACTAGTATTAGCACTAAAAACTAACCACATTCACACTTTGAAACTAGGATCGAAAGTATCCTATGAACTGTGTGACAAAAATACACAACAACTCAAAATATTCCAACACCAATAGAATACTAAAAAAATATGGTGCAAACAAATGCAACTGAGAATACTATCATCATGTGCAACCAATTAAACTAACATTGAGATACAACACATGAATCAAGCTTGCAGAACAATTGTGCACAAACCATCCAAGGGAAAATAGATACAAGAATCATTAGAACATTCCCAAATCCATAAGATAGGAAAATTTAACGCGGAGAAATGCAGAGCAATTCCATTTCTTCCAGACAACCTTCTTCACTAGCCAAACACTGTCAAACACATCTTCTACTACCACATGATCTAGAATCTAAAAATTTGGATATAACACCTTTGAACACTATTGAACATATCCAAACCACACAAGCACATCGTCAAGCATGAAGAAATGCATAGCATAGCACAGAACACTCCTTATGCAAATTTTCTCAAAAGAACTTGGAAACCAAGTGACCATGCTACATCTGCAACACCATAAAACATCTTCTCAACATATCCGTGCAACATTTTCAACACCTTATAAACACTAGAAACACCTTCTCACCATAACCACACTAGAGGTTGACATCAATGAGAACACTAATGACGACATAGTGCAACACTCTATAGTTAGTTGCTCTCATATACAACTGTGTCCAATATCGATGATATTCATATTCTCCTCTTTTCAAAATTTAACACTTTCAACTACAATGTAATGCTACTTTTTTCCAATAGTTATTTAAGTAATAACAATGGATTTAATATAAGGAATATTATAATTAAGATATTTAGAGTCATGTAATGTTATCAACATAAATGTGAATAATCAATGTAACTATAAACATTTGATAATTAAGTAGTTGACATAATAAATGGAATAACACCTCCACATAGATTAATCATATTAACATCAAAATTATATAGAAAATATTCTAAATATTATTGGATCAATGTTTCCAATACTTAGCTGTAAATATATTTTGAGAAGCTATGATTCGACACTTAGAGGAATGGCTACAGATCTAGGCTCTTCACAATAAGGAGGCACCCTTGGAAGAACCGGTTCTTGCACAAAATACCAACCTTCCTCAAAGGGTCTTACAATTAAACTACCTACCTCAAAGGGCCTTACGGTTAAGCTACCCACCTCAAAGGGCCTTACAGTAAACTACCTACCTCAAAGGGCCTTACAGTAAACTACCTACCTCAAAGGGCCTTATGATAAATCCCTAGCTAGGAAAATCTCGAGTGTATGTTGTACCCCAAGTTGGACGCATGATATGTACCCCTTCTCTAATTGCCCCCAATGTCAGCCAAAGATCCTAACCTTCACTCATTTGTACCTTCTCAAATTCTCTTTTCATTTTTCTCTTCTCTTCTTGAATGTTCTCCATGCCTTCTATGTTTGTTCCATGTCTCACATGAATGATTTATATCCTTTTAAGGGGTGGTTTCAAACCATCACACCTTTTCACAAAAGGTTGTCTTTTAATAATTATTTAAATAAATAATTATTCTTCCTTTTTGAAGAGTGTTTATACATATTCTTTATTAATCTCTCTTTTAACCAAAGGATCACAATATCCTTTATTTTATATCTCCCTTTTAATTTTAAAGGGTTATTCCTAGATTTCTCTTCTCTTGGGGAATATATCACATAACAATTCTCCCCCTGTAAATTAGTCGTTGTCCTCAGTAGCATGAGATACATCTACATCACAACTCAAAAACACATGATCAATACTTGCAAATACTAATATCAATTTTCTTATATTCTTCAAAATGTATCTATCTTATTCTTTATGTTATCTATATTATTTCTTCTTTTAATTCATACATCATCCTTTGTTTTAACTTTATTTCAAATTCATAAGTAATTTTAATAATATCACTTTTCCAATCAAATTTATGATGAGAACTATATAGATTTCTTATGAAATATATCCTAAATTTATAATTGAAAAGATAATTATAGTGTGTATGTTTAACCTCCTATATTTCAACTTTACCATTTTACTCACTCATGTCACTCCTTCAATTATTAAAATATTATATTGTGATCCCACAATAATCACTATGCAAATTCAATACTATGTAGTCAATCATGATTTATAAAAGTATAACATATATACTCAACCTATATTCCAAGATGATATTCATGCATTTTGGACTACATGAACATCCTTCTTTTCATAATGTACAAATAGAATCTTTTCCTTATACAATAAGGAAAATGTACAAGGTTCTTGGGTTGATTAGGTCCAATAAAAATGTACAAATTAACACAAAAGATGATACAAATAATCTCATAATGCATCTTAAATAGCAATAGAGTAATAGTAATTTTTTGCCACCTACAAAGTACTTCATAAAAAAATACTAGTTTTAATCTTCCTTTAAGAAACTAGGTTAAATATGTTGCAATATTCTTCTTGGATGAAGATTTGTTCAATTATGTTTTTGGATGAAGTTTTGGCTTATAAAAATTAGGATACCTCACATTGACAACCATGTTATAAACTAAATAGTAAAATGGAACACAAATTGTATTGGAGATCTCACCATAAAATTAAATATTAAGGGTACATAAGGAGAGGAAATAGTACGCCCTTCCATAAATACATCCCTAGGCTTTGACACCTATTGATATATGATATTAGTATGACCAAATATAGTATAAATTTATAATTTTGATTTTCTTAGAGGTTGTCTCTCCCCTGTAAAATTCAGAATGTCCCCATGTCTCATCCTAAGAAAATTTATGTTATTGTGCAATTGATAAAGCATTATTTCATAATAGTCAAATGCATTTAACCAACACCATATTTTAAAGGTTTAAGATGTGGAAATAGCATGCCCCTATGGGTCTATAAATGTGTTATTCTCAACAATTTATTCCAAATATAATGTCATTTTAAACAAGCTAAAAATGTAAATCCAAGGACTTGTGGGTCATGGGCTCACAATATACTTATAATAAACATGTCAATGTGTTGGTTTTAATAGTCATAAAAAGCATAGTAAAACTATTTTTTGAATATACAAATTTCACTATTACAAATACTGACTCTATTTCCAAGACAACTTTCTTGTATAAGAAAGTAATAGCCAAAAATAATTGTGAACAATAATTGAACTTAGTCCAATGGTTTTATGTATAACATCAATTTTTTTTTGTTTCATTGGATGAAACAATTCTACATCATTATATTTATATTCTATTAGAATGTCAAAGTTATTAAATATGTAATCATGGATGAATTGAAAGGTGTCAAATATAATCATCTCTAGAAGTGTGACATAGATGATTTTAATGTAATTATCAATCAACTAAAAGTCATATAATTCAATTTATCTTTAATTTCTCAAAAGAACAATATTTTATTGATTCACCTTTAACTAAATCATATCTTGTTTTATATTATATATTATTTCCATTAAAAAACTATAAAATTAAATTCCCTTACAATTAGATTTATGTAATAGAGTATAATGGACTAAATAGTGTGAAATAAATGTTCTACAAATAAATTAGATATTCCCTATAAGTATTATTTTATACATCATGTATTTAATATTAGAATAAAGAAATTTTTGCTTTATAATTCTTTTTCCATTATCTTCGTAAATCTGCCTCAAACTCTATGTAAGGAACTAATAATATTTAGTAGATATATGAAATATATACTAAAAATTATCTTAAATTTATATTATTTTAATGAAGATGCTCTTTAAAATTTCAAATGTTCACATTCTTCTATCAATGTGCTTCATATATGTTTGTTGTGTATCAAAATTTAGCGACTTATGCTGGTATATTTACTAGCATACATATATTAAAAATATTAATATATATATAATACGCTGAGAGTTATCTTTTCTCGAGGTGCCTATTTCATCGACTTATTCAAAACAACAATAAACTACCATATGATATCACCGTTTCAATCAATCAAATCATATATGAGCAAAATAAATCAGGTGGAAAGACTCAATAGTGAAATAAAGCCAAAAAAGACTCAATAGCACATTAGAGGTTAAACACAAAGATGCTTAGTTGTCTTATGAGTTCCCCATGAAATTTGAATTGACTCATTTTAATTATAATTTGATTTTCAATACATATGTCCAATTTCTACTTTAAAAAAATGTGATACAATTGTCAATTAAGATAAGATCAAATATTAAGTTTAAGTATTTTCTTCACAAAGATACAAGATAAGATAACCAAACCCTAGTTTTGATTCTAGCACGTATTAAGAAAATGTAACTTTTCCAAGTTCCAAACCAAATGAGCCCTAACAAGTCCAAAAAACTCAACTTGGGAGACTTTCCATCCCACTCAATAATAAAACAACCACAAATAAAAAACAATAAACCTTACAACTCCTTGAATCTTTGTTTTGTTTTATTGCAACAATAAATTATAACAGTGCAATTGGTTTCAACAAGACTAAAGCCAAATTTGTGATGGCTAAATTCAAGTGAATCCAAAAAATGTAAAGCCAAACCTATGAGAAATCCAACTCCAGGAGAATAAAGTCAAACCTGCAACCACGAAGTTTTCAAACGATTATGATTCAACAACCTCTTTTAATAAAGGTCTTCATGAATTCAAAGATAAGAACATCTAAAGAAAGTTGTGAATAAAACAAATTTAAAACTGCTTTAAAAACAAAGCAAAAACACTAAAAACTATTGAAAAATAAATTAAAATAAAATAAATACACTATTGAAAAATAAACAAATAAAATTTACAAATAAATACATTGAAATTTCTTATAATTATAAAAAATATATTTGCGTTACTACTATAAAAAAATGTTCACTCTAAAAACTTAAAAAATTATTTTAATCTAGAGGTCTTTATGAATTTGTGAATAAAACAATATTTGTTTTAAAAATAAAGAAAAAAACTAAAAACTATTAAAATTACAAATAAATACATTGAAATTTGTTATAATTATAAAAAATATATTTATGTTACTAATAAATAAATGTTCACCTTAAAAACTTAAAATTTTATTAAATGACACTAAGTATTTAGTTTTAATTATTTTTTTAATTAAATTGATTTTAAAATCTAAAAAAGCAACATTACTGCCATTGTAATATGCCTCTAATATAACTCTCGGCGTAATTATTTTTATTTTACTTTAATTTATCTTTTTAACATTCAAAATAAAAATAATGTATAAATATATATTAAAAAATTAAAAAAATCTTTATAATTATAATACGAATGATGAAATACTATTGCAATGAGAAAAAATGATGAAAATTATAAGTGCCTCAAGAAGGGTAACTCTCGACGCATTTTATATAAATAATAATGTTTTGATTATAAGGGAAAAATAGGTTTTGAAGGGACCCGAAACCCTTTACAACTTTAGGCACAAAATGTTGTTCAAAAGATACAACACTAGACAGTCAGTAGCATCCAAAAACCCAAAAACTATAAAGGATACACACAACTACTCAAAAGATAAACAAAGAATACTAGCAGCCAAACAACAAGAAGTCCCAATGGAAAAGTAGAGCTAAACCACATGTGTAGTCTTCTGACCACCACAAACAAACTTAACAAGAGATTGAGAGGACTGATTATGCTTAGGAAGACCTCTCTTCCTTCTTTGCACAACCATCCAAGAAAGATCATCCTTCGAAGGATTAGAGCAAGGGGAGGATGGGGGGACAAGCCACCAAAGTACCTAGAATGTCACTCCCACAACCAAAAACAACAACAAGAGCTACATATAAACTTGCAGTCACAACACCATCAGCAAAATCATTAGCAACAATAGGAGTAACCTCACCAGTCGCATCAGCAATAGTAAGCAAACCAACTACATTAGTAGCAGCTGCAGACGAACCAACAGTTGCACATGGACCAACAACACCAACATAACCAAAAGCTCCAACAACAACTGTAGAAGACCCAACAACAACATCGCAAGGCAACTGCAAACCTTCAACAAAAGAAGCCATGACTTTAGGGGCCAAGATATCATCCCCAAAATCATCCAAAGATTCTTCCACAGTAAGATGCTCAGGAAGATCATCTTTCCACCAAGTAGCATAACTCCGACGAGAATTATGACAGTCGGCGGCCAAATGACCTATAGAAAGGCATCTCCTACAGCGGAAAGGAAGCCCTTCATAATCAAGAATCTGAGACCATGGTCTAGCCTCCACCATCAAAATGACATCTCCAGGTAAATATTTTGAGGTATCAACATCCACAAGAATGCAGGCGAAAGTAGGATGATCATAGATAAGAGAAGATGAATCAACCATAATAAACCTACCAATAGCATTCCCAATGGACTCAAAGCAAGGATTCCAAAACTGAAGAGGTAAGTTAGGAAATATTTTTTTTTATTCAAGGGGTAAACGCTTTTGACCTGAGCTATGAACCAGAATACAACCATTCAACAATACCACCCCAATGGGGTTTGAACCTTGGTGACAAGAACAATAATGCCACCTTTAAACCAACACACCATGCCAATACCAGCAGGTAAGTTAGGAAATATGACCCAGGTAGGCACAACACTAATAGATTCAGAAAGAGGGTTGAAAGAAGGGAACCAAGGCCAGAGAGAAAGTGAGTGCTTTCCCCACAACCAAACACCCCCTTCCAACACCTGAACCCTATCCTCCTTAGATTGAAAGGCAACCACAAAAAAACCCCTAGTTGAAGGATAGAGTTAAATCCTATCCTCAATAATAGGCCTTCAAGACTCCAAAACCCACTTGTGTAAATTTGGGAGGGAAGGCCATAAACCATTAAATCTACAAATAAGAGCAGAACGAGAAAAATACTCTTCTTTATCCAACATCTTCTGCCCATCTTTTGCCCCGTAAGGGTTTACCCTTAAAAGAGGGCAGAGAAGAAGAAGGGGTTTTACCTTTAGACCCAACCACCTTAGCAAAGGACTAAGAAGCAGGACACGGAAGGGCGACCTCCACGTGCAGAAACCTACACCCTAAAGGAGGAAAATCATAACCAACAAAACCATCAAGCAAAGGTCAAGAGCCACTAGGAGAAGACAACGACACCCCATTAGTAGGAAACGAACCATCAACAAGCACCCACGAGCCAACAACATCTAACCCAACAGCGGTCAAAACCAACCCAAAAGAAGCCAACGACACACCAAAAACCAATGATGCACCAACAGCCAACAACTCACCTAAAGCCAACGACAAACCAACAACAACAAACCCAGCAACAACCAAAACTGACCCATAAGAAGTCGGTAGCACACCAGCAGTCAACTGCGCACCAGTAGACAACAACGCACTAGCAGCCAACGGCACACCAAAAGCCAGCGGCGAACCAACCGCAGAAAACAAGGGAGAACCAACAAAGATAGTTGTTTCAACAAATAACAGAAGAGCCATTTCAAATTCTTCAATTATAATAAATTATATAAATAATAATGTTATATAAATACTAATTTATTATAATAATTACTATAATTAAATTAATTATAATTATTAATATTAAATTTTAGTATTAATAATAATAAAAATGAAATCATTATAAAATTGATTATGATATAAAAAATAAGTATTTTAGAGTGAATAAGATATCAAATCGATTTAAAACCATTTTTAAATTTGCTTTAAATCTGCTTGAAAAAACGTTGCATACAATGAATATAATTATGATAGCTGCATGTCATTTGAATGTCAAATTCAAACTAAAGAGTTTTTCCTTACATTAAATTTTGTTTCTTGATGGATGCCATTATAATACGCCTCTGGTGTAAAAGATAGCACTCTACATAATTGTCCATTGTGCTGACTAAATCTTAGGTGTTCAATTCATATTACCGAAGCAACATATACACAGGAGATTGACGTTGAATTTCTCAAATATGGTGTGGCTTTGCTTTCTTTTCGTATGGAAGAGGTATGCATAATAATCTTAATTCTCATGTCTCCTTGGTGCGAAAAATAGTTTTTATTTTGTAGGAGGAGACGACAATAGTCTATGCATGTGGAGGGTTATTTACTTAAAATGAAACCATCATCAATTCATAGATTTAAAATCATTGTTGTGTCAATTTATTTATTCATGGGACAAGAGCCATTTTAGAGTGAGCTATTCATGTAGAAGTTCACATTTGGTTGATATTCATAGAACACGAACTCAATATTAGGATGAGAGGGTGATATATTCCACCGTGTGAAAGAGAATAAATCACATTTTTCCAATGGTTACAGACAGAGACAATTTACAGTGACCATGCATTACATTCTACAACATGTACACATGTACGTTGAGGAGCGGAGATTCTTTGAACATACCCAAATATGGTATGTTTCTTTTCAAAGAGCACCGGGCGAGCTGTAATCCACTATAATCCTTAGCTCTATCTATGGTGGTGTCACTGTTGTGTAATCTCCATAATTCATACACCTTATCATGGAAAAAAATACTCATATTGTCATTCTCGATAGTACATCAAGACCACGTGTGAAAACCATGGAAGCATCACAGAGATTTGAATACCTTATTCTATGGCGAAAAACCATTGATAAAGTCCATGGTGATTGGCTATGAAGAGTTAGATAAAATATTGATATATGGAAACGAACTGAACATATAAAACGTATTCACAGCCTTTCATAATGTCTCATGATCATAGACAACTACGGTGCTAGGAAAATTCGCCAATTTACTGTCATGAAAAATTCACCTTAAATAAAATTCACCACTATCAATTCACCGGATTAACATTTTTTTTTTACCTTACAACTACACCTTGTCATGTTTCCAAAATTATCCATTGCTTTCTTCTTAAGTATATGATTAACTTCTGTAACCCGTGCCAAGAATACGTCTCGCCGGTCTCGGTATAGGAGATAGAGTCAGAGATGGCATAAAACACCCCAAAATGTCTTCTGAAATGCCCCAAGATGTTTTGCACTCCAAAAAATATTAAAGGAACTCATGTAAAAAAAAAAAAATCATTACAAAAATGTTACCATTTCTGAAACGTGTAATTCACATAAATTTTGAAGTTTAGAAAGTATTTAGGAAAAAATTTCTTGCACTTTTTGATGCATCAAAGGGATCAAAAATCTATCCAGGCAACCAGGAATGACTCATGACTTTAAACCCCATACTAAGTGTCCAACTGAAAAATTGTGTTTTGAAGGACAATCACCAAAGTAAATCATTTTCTTTGGCAAGAGGAATGCGACCTTTCAAAGTGAAATCAGAATGATTGATAAATGGTTGTGGGTAGAGAATGTGTTGTGCATTGCACATAAAAATTTAGGTGTCGAGAATCTCATTGCACCTTAAAATCTACGTTGCAGATACCTCTTTACAACGCATATGGTAATAGATGAATACGATATTTCCCTTTAGAGACATGACCCTTAACACAAGAGGTCTCATCCTTTTGAAATATGTTCTTTCAATAGGATCCCTATTGTATATAGACTTACACAAATTTTTATATATCAAGTACTGCATATGGTTCATAATTCATGGTGGTCTAGATAAGAAGATATCTATGACTACATGAAATTTTTAGGGATAGGCTTAAATTTAACATTAAGGCATATTTAAATGATTTATCTATTTTTAAAATATTGATAATTTATTATAATTAAAAAAGATTATAGATTTATAGATGAATAATATATATATATATATATATATATAAGTTATGGATATGGTTTCATAAGTTAAATGTAGGTATAAATAGGGAGTTCTCAAAGCAATATAAATTCTAATCAAGATTTTAAATATGGATAAAAGACATTTATATGATATAGGATTTTAAATCATGTTAAAGGATAAATATAGGAACAAAAATTACCATATAAACAAAGGTTATAGTTTAGATCTTATAGAATCAAGTTTCATGACTCAAAGGCTAGAGAAAACATATAATGTTAGACTACACAAAGGGCATTATAAGAAGATAGAAAAAATATTAGAAATAGGAAGGCCTGATCATTAGGCTCTGATATCAAATGTAATGCTATTTTTTTCCAATAGTTATTTAATTTATAGCAGTGGATTTAATATAAGGAATATTAGAATTAAAATAATTTGAGTCATGTATTGTTATCAACATAAATGTGAATAATCAATGTAACTATAAAAATGTGATAATTAAGTAATTAACATAATAAATGGAATAACACCTCCACATAGATTAATCATATTAACATAAAAATTATATAGACAATATTTTAAATACTATTAGATCAGTAGTTTCCAATACGTATCTGTAAATATATTTTGAGAAGCTATTATCTGACACTTAGAGGAATGGCTACAAATCTAGGCACTTCACGACAAGGAGGCACCCTTGAAAAAACCAATTCTTACACATAACACCAACTTGCATCAAAGGGCCTTACAATTAAACTACCCACCTCAAAGGGCCTTGCAGTTAAACTACCTACCTCAAAGGGCCTTACAGTAAACTAGCTACCTCAAAGGGCCTTGTGGTAAATCCTTGGCCAAGACAATATTGAGTGTACGATGTACCTCGAGTTGGCACACACTATGTGCACCCCCTCTCCAATTGCCCCTAATGCTAGCCAAAGATCCTAACCTTCACTCATTTGTACCTTCTCAAGTTCTCTTTTTATTTTTCTCTTATTTTTCTCAAAGTTCTCCATGCCTTCCATGTTTGTTCCATGTCTCACATGAATGATCTATATATCCTTTTAAGGGTTAGTTTCCAAACCATCACACATTTTCACAAAAGATTGTTTTTTAATAATTATTTAAATAAATAATTATTCTTCCTTTTTAAAGAGTGTTTATACATATTCTTTATTAATCTCTTTTTTAACCAAAGGATCATAATATCCTTTATTTTGCATCTTCCTTCTAATTTTAAAGGGTCATTCCTGGATTTCTCTTCTCTTGGGAAAAATGTCACATAACATACAATAAACCCAAATCTTGTGGCTCATGATCTTGATTCAAATGAAAGGCACCTCTCATCAACCTTTCATGGTTTTCACATAGGTTTACCACAAACCTGACCATGAATAGGAACACACTCATTTTTTCACCCCATATGGTTTTTTGGATCACCACTAACCTTTTCAAGATCCATGAACTACATTACACTCTAGTGCTTTTGTTTATTACAATATTTTACACTAGGAGGGTACATAAGAAAATAACACACATAAATAGAAATAGCCACTATTGTTGATTGTGCCACTCGATCTCCAACAACATAGAAAACCGTCATGCCACACAATAGAAAAAAAATGCCACCAAAGTTGATTTAAGTGGTCTCATCGTTGGTGACTAATGAGAGGCGCTATTATCCTTCAACCTCTTGTGCCTCTAGCCTCCAATTTTAATTTATCTAAAATAAATACTCTTCATCACTAGGACAAGATAGTTCATCTTTTGCATATTTTCTCAATTGATTTCTTTAGCCAAGTAAGCATTTTGATTTAATTTATCAACCAATAGATCTTGTACCCTCTTCTTAAAATTCAATCAAAGGTGTCAGATTCCATAGATAATGCACCTTGATTATAACACTTATATTGGAAATATTAGGTCTACAATAATATAATATTAAGTTGTTTTTTAACAACTTAATATTAAATTATATAACTTCATATTGTTGGAAGTTTGGAGAGATTGTTGAGGTTTTTCATTGATGATGTTGCTTGGCAACATGAGCATGGTTGGTATGTTACAGTGTTTTCATTGATGTCAACATTGTTGTGGACTATTTTTTATATTCCTAACAGGTTTTAGAGATGATAAGGAAGACATTATTACATAATGGTTTGGTATGAAAATATTAGTTATGTGGAAATTTGACAAGTGTCAAATCTGCCAATACAGTGTAACAGTGCATTAGTTTTTGGGTCTGCACCACTTTGCAAATGAAGATATTGCTTTGTGCTTCTAATATTAATTTGGTAGATGTTAGATACACCTAATTCTAAGATTTCATATTGTTTGGAAAAATAGTTTGAGAGATATGAGTAAAAGTGTTTGATCTGGCATATTATAGTGTTTTTTGTATAGTGTGTTTGTGTGGGAGAATCCGTACTTCTATGCCGATGAGATTTTGGCCTTGTAGTGTTGAAGATGTTGCAAGTATGAAGGTGTTTTCATTGATGTCAACTGATTATTAACTGGTTTTTGTTTTCATTGATGTCATGGAAGTTGGTTACTAGTTGTATATGTCAAGGATATTGAGAAAATTGTAATACTATGGTTATACAATAATGTCTCTGGTACTTGGGTTCCAAGTTATTTTGAGAAAATTTGATAAATAGGGAAAGTTGTGTCATGCAGATATTCATTGTATGCTCTGGGATGTGTTGCTATGCCTATGAGGATTAGAGGTGTTGTTCATGATTGTTGGTAGTTGCTATATCCAAAATTTGGGTGTTTGGATCGTTGTACAATGTGAGATATTTTTACCAGTAGGTGAACTATGTATTTATGTGTGTTTGGTTATGATCTGGAAGAAATGTATTTGCTTTGGATTCCTTTGAATTTTGGTTTTAGGAAGTTTTCAATTTAGAGAATAAGCTGACAAGATCAAGTTCAAGTGAAGTTTGTTATCTAGAAAGATTGGATTGAGTTAAGGATTTGTGTGCTTAATTGTTTATGAGTTTTGCATGAGTGTTGGTTGACCTTGTGTTAAACACTACTTATGAAGTTCATGGAAGCATGTTGAGATGTTTTGGGACATATTTAGGTCCTCATTAAGTGCACCAGGTGTTTGGGTTGCCATCATTCTAATTCCACCATAGAATGTTTTGGTGCTGACCTAATTTGAATTTGTAAATGAAAATTATGTATGGCTGACCTTGGATGAGTTGCAAGGTTGAAGATGGTATAAATATAAGTTGAGATGTTTGTGAGATGCAAGATAGATGCAATATATATGCAAGATAGATGTGAAATAGTGTGTGTGATACGAGTTTTTGTAGATCAGTGTGAAATTCAAGTGGCGAGTTCTTGGAGGCAGTGAGCTGAAGGTGTACTCTATCATTCAAGCATATCAACAAGTGTGTGACCGAATTGTGGTGGATATCTCTATTGCATTGAGATGGTTTTCTCTCTATAACAATTCTCTTCTATCTTCTTTGTAGTTCTCTAGTAGTGATCCCTTCGAATAGTGAGCCCTCCTGGCAGTGAGTCCTATGTTGGACAAGTAAGTCCCGTTTTGGCAATGAGCCTTTTTATTTGGTTTTTGAATTCTTTATATTGTGAGATAATCCTCATTGTGGTTTTTTCCTCATTAGGTTTTCCATGTAAATCTAGTGTTATTGTGTGTATGGTTTTACTTCTTTCAGTTTATGCTTCAACACTTAATGATTAATCACATTAGTAGAGTAAAGGATTTGTGAATGGTTATTGATCTAACTTCTAGTGAAAGTATTAAAGGTTAAAATTGTTACAACTAATTCACCCCCCCTCTTAGTTGTCTTTTTCAAAAATTGGTATCAGAGCGAGGTTCCTTGGAAAATCTTAACCGCTTGAGGTAGGTCCAGGATGGCGAACAAGATAGTTATTGAGTGCCCTAAGTTCGATGGCACCAACTACACTTTTTGGAAGGCAAAGATGGAAGGATATCTAGAATACTATGGATATGATGTTGAGAAAGCTTATAAGACTCCATACACTACTCTTGCTAATGTTCCAAGTACTGCTGATGAGATCAAGGCTCATGAAGCAAACAATAAGGAAAAATTTATTCTAAAGAATATTATTTCACATTTTAAATTAATTAAAGTTGTAAATATAAGGACTGCAAAAGAGGTTTAGGATTCATTAGAAAAGATTCATGAAGGAGATGAAAAGGTTAAAGAAGAAAAGTTACAAAATTTGGAGGCACAATTCAAGACCCTACGAATGTTTGCAGATGAGAACATTAAATCCTGTGTACAAAGAGTGGATGAGCTGGTAGGTGGAATGCGAGGACTTGGTGCACAAGTGGATGAATCCAAGATAGTGAAGAAGATTCTCAAAACTCTCCCTGATGCATATAGTGAAAAGGTATCTACTATTGAGGAATTTGTAGATTATAAGACCTATACTAAATATCAATTATTGGGTACTAACCTCATTTGAAATAAGAAATCCTAGCTTGAGAAATGGATCAAAGGAAAAAACTATTTTCAGGGCTACAAATGTTGAAGATCCGAATGAATAAAACTTCGATGTTCAGTGGAAGCTAACTTTGTAAGAAGAATGAAAAAGGGCTTCGATAAGTATCAAGGTAAACATATATAATGCAAAGAAAATAAAGGAAAGATGATCAAGAGAGCATATTATGTAAATGAAGATGTTGGTATTTCTAATGTTGAGTCTGATTATGGAGATTTTGATGATAATGAATGCTTGTTTGTGGCTATAAAAGATAAATTTACTTCTGCTAATACTGTTCAAAAGATATGTGAAGGAAAGTGCCCTAGAGAAAGTTGAGGATACTGTGATCTTTTCCCTTCTTGTTAAACAAGAAAAGAACTACTGGGTTGTTCACATCACATGACCGGTTACAAGAGTAAGTTTGTTAAACTTGAAAAATATGATGGAGGCTTAGTAAAGTTTTGAGATGATACTGGTGCTAAGATTTGTGGGATAGCTTTAGTTAGTTTTGATGGCAAGCATAATACTGATGATTTCTACTATGTTAAGGGTTCAAGGCATAATCTCTTGGGTGTTGGAAAAATGTGTAGTAAAGGATATAATCTTGTGTTCAAGGATGAGAAATGTGAAATAAGGAAAGGATACAGAACCGTGATTACTATTGGAAAGAAATATGAAGGAAATATTTATCAACTTAAGGGTGTTGATGGACATTGCTTTATGTCTCAGATTAATGATAGTTGGTTATGACACCGAAGGATGTGTCACATTAATTTTGACAATATGGTGAGAATCAATGCAGTACAAGCTATGAGAGATTTACCAAGAATTACAAAGCCAAAAACAACTTTAGGTCAAAGGAACAATCTACTACCAGACTACTAGATTTGATTCATACAGATCTCTAGAGTCCTACAAGAGTGATAAGTCTACAAGGTGACAGGTATTTTATGCTTTTGATTGATGATTACTCTAGAATGACATGGGTTACTTTTCTTAGAGAGAAATATGATGTATTAGAAAAATTCAAAGCATTCAAAGCGATGGTTGAAAATGAAATGGACATGAAAATAAAATGTTTAAGTTCTGATAGAGGTGGTGAATTCACCTCTAATGAGTTTAATATGTTTTGTGAAGCACATGGAATAAGAAGGAAATTATCTACTCTTAGAACTCCCCAGCAGAATGAAGTTGTTGTTAAAGAAAGAACATGATGGTTCAAGAAGTTGCTAGATCAATAATGACTGAGGCAGGTCTACCAGAAGTCTACTGGAGAGAAGCAATTCACACTGTTGTTTATGTGTTCAACTGAGTTCAAGAAAAAGCTAACAACACTAAGACTCCCTATGAGTTGTGGTATGGGAAGATTCCTACTGTAAAGTACTTCAAAGTGTTTGGAAACAGATGTTATATCAGAAGAGATGAAGAAAATTTAGGAAAGTTTGATGCAAGATGTGATGAGGGTATCTTCCCTGGATACTCCCTTAGAAGCAAAGCATATAGATGCTACAATAAAAGGTTGAGAAAGATTGTAGAAAGCACAAATGTCAAGGTTGATGAAGAATCAAGAATAATTCAATTAAATTTGATGGATATGTTTCAAATGAACTGGAATGTAGAAAAGAAGAAGAAGAAATAATTGAAGAATAGGAAACACAAAATGAAGAAGAAGAAGAAGCTCTGGTGGTGTCCCCAAAGACACCTAAATATGTGCAAAATAATCATTCCAAAGAATAAATCATTAGAGACAATAGAAAAGGAGTATTGACAAGAAGCAAAGCTACTGATGCTACTAAAATAAATTTTTGTTTACTTTCTATAGTTGAACCTAATATAGTAAGTGAAGCATGTAAAGATGAGCATTGGATGAGAGCAATGGAGGACGAACTTATGTAGATTGAGAAAAATCAAACCTGGGAATTGGTTCCTAGACCGATAGATAAAAACATAATTGGATCAAAATGGGTATCAAAAACAAGTTGAATGAGAATGGAGAAGTGGTCAGAAATAAAGCAAGGCTTGTGTGTGAAAGTTACTCACAAGTAGAAGGTATAGATTTTTAGGAGATTTGTGCTCCAGTGGCTAGGATGGAAGTTATTAGAATGTTTTTGGAATTTTCTGCCCATAAGGAATTCAAATTTTACTAGATGAATGTAAAACCTACATTTCTGAATAGTGAGTTAGAAGAAGTCTACATGGAACAACCGGAAGGATTTCAGTTGTTAGAACAACTAGACATGGTGTGTAGATTAAAGAAGTCTTTGTCTGATTGAAGCAAGCTCCTAGAGCTTGGTATGCAAGGTTGGATAGATATTTGATTTAGCAAGGATTCAGTAAAGGTACTGTAGATAGCAATTTGTATTTCAAAATTGAAAATGACAAAATCTTGATAGTATTTGTATATGTTGATGATATTATCTTTGGAGGAAATGAAACTATGTGCAAAATTTTTTCTAAAGAAATGAAAAAAGAGTTTGAGATGTCTATGTTTGGTGAGAAAAATTTATTTCTTAGGTTGCAAATCAATCAAACAAAAAAAGGGATTTTTATTTCACAATCAAAGTATGTAAAAGAAATGTTGAAGAAGTTTGGGATAGAAGGTTCCAAACTAGTATGCATTCCTATGGTGGCCAACTGCAAATTGAGTAAAGATGATGACTCACCTAAGGTTGATCAAAGCAAATATAGATTTATGATTGGAGGACTGTTGTATTTAATTACCAGATCAGATATCATGCATGTTACAGTTTGTCTTGTGGCTAGATTTCAAGAATATCCTAAAGAAACACATGTTGCAGTTGTCGAGAGGATATTCAGATATTTGAATGGCACTCTGGATTATGGCTTATAGTATCCTAGGGATATTGATTTTACACTAAGTGCTTATACAGATGCAGATTGGGTAGGTTGTGTTGATGATAGGAAAAGTGCAAGGGTATGTGTAGGATCATGGGGGCCCAAACTAGGCCTCTAAGTGGAGATGAAAATTTAGAAAATCAGAGTTAGGCAACTTGAGATAAAAATTTGAATAGGTTATTAACATAATTTGAAAAATATGTAAGAACAAAAGTTGTAGAAAATTGAGTGTAGTTTCTAGGCTACTAATCCTTTTTTGGAAAAAAATAATTTTTTTTTGAGAAAATTTGAAATTTCAATGTAGTGGTACTAAATTTTCAGGAAAAAGATAAGAAGTAGGTGTATGTTTGACCACCCTAAGTACAAGAAGAAAATAATAATTTTTTTCTAAATTTTTCAATATAAGTAGAGGACACATGCTCAGATGTGTCAAATTTTCTTTTGTAATTTTTTTCCATGTAAATAATTAGTTATGATTTTTTTATTAGAACTTTTTAGAATTATTAAAACATCTATGTTTGACCACCATAATTTGGTCAAAAAATTATCCTATAGTATGCAAAGCATAGAATGTGGTGGATCTTGTAGATTCAAAAAATGTTAAGTAGTTTGAAAGTTATTGAAATTTTTCATTCAGCCTATCAATTAGGACTTTAGACGTAATGTAGGTAGAAAATCAATAATAATTATTTATTAAATTCAAAATAAGGCAAAAGTTATATTGGTGGAAATCTGACAATTTTTTCTATAAACCCTTTTTGTTTGATGAAATTTGAGTAAAAAAAAAGTCATCAGCCACAAGAGCGAACTTCGGAAAACTAAACAAATTTTTAAAAACACATTTTTTGGGTTGACTTTCCAAGTCACGCAATCCCAAACCAAATCCCAAGCCAATATCTATTTTGGTTTGGTAATACCAAACTAAAACGGATATATGTTACTTATATTTACTTATTTATAATACATATATTTATAATATATAATATTATGTATTATATAATATGTATTATATATTATATATTATATATTATATTATATTATATTATATATTATATATTATTATATTATTATATTATATATTACTATATTATATATTATATATAGATATAGTATATATATGAAATATTATATATTATATATTAATATTATGTAATATATATTATATAATATATTTAATACATAGTATAGATTATATATTTATTGATGTGTAGCCAATTCACAAGAGAGAGAGAGGGAGTGGGAGGGACTTGAGAGAGAGGGAGAGAGAAAGACCTAAGAAGGAGTGAGAGACCTGAGAGGGATGGGGAGAGAGAGAGAGGGAGAGAGAGAGAGAGGAAAGGAGAGATATATAGTTGAGAGGGAGGGAGAGAGTTAGAGAGAATGACTTGAGAGGGAGAGAGGGAGAGAGTCTTGAGATGGAGAGAGAGAAAGAGAGAAAGACCTAAGAGGGAGGGAGAGAGAGAGGGGGGAGAGACCTGAGAGTGAGAAGGAGAGATAAAGAGAGAGAGGGAGAGACAAAGAGTTGATAGGAAGAGTGTTTTCCCATGTTGGAACCCTCTAGAATAAAAAGTGATACAACCATCAAACAAAACCATTACAACTCAATTCAACATTCATTCCATTAAAACCTTCAAGTTTAATAATATGTCATTAGATAATTCATGTAAAAGGTATAAAATCATCATGAATAAGAATCACTATCTTCCAGTCATGATACATAAACAAGAACATTACGTACACCAAAGGGGTTTGATGCAACTTTCAAACAAAATCCTTAGAAGACATCAAGATACATGTTAATTTGATTGTTTATGTGAAATCTATACAATAATTATGATCAACAAATAAGACATTAGTCAACCATGATGCATGAATAAACACTATATATGCACACTATATATGAACAAACACTAAATTAGTAGATTATTAATATTTATTCTCATCATTATACTATTATATTCATAAATTCAACACTAAAAATATCCATCCAACCAAATTCATTATAAAATATCCATCCAACAAAATTCTTTATAAAATATCCATCCAAGATCAATTTTTTTATAAATATAAGATCATTATTTTAATAAAGTTAAATTGCGGCTCTCAGTTGCATCTCTTCATTTCTTTGTGTTTTCCTCTTTAGATTGGGACTGTCTCCTTTCCTCTAGCCATCATTGATGCTCATCTAAGTCCACTTCCATGGACCTAACCGCATCGACAATAATTTGCATTTTTTATGCAAAACACCTCAATAATGGGTGAACACATTCTTCATTTTGAATAGTCTTAACTTGATCTTGAATGGTTCTAACATTCACATCAACTTTTTCTCGAAAGCGAGCACCATCAGATGTAGGTGGTGGAGGTGTGGGGTTACGAGGTGGAGTAGGTGGAGCTGGAGGGTGTGGATCCATGATTTAGATATAAGTGAACCTGCATTAAATTTGTAATTTAAAAATGTAAGATACATGTTTAAAAATCCCCTTAAACCATTCAATATAAATGACTTAATTGAATACAAATGAAAAAATGTGTAAAGCTCATTTATGTCTAAGGCATGTAAATGGAAAAAAAAAAATTGTTAAAGTGATGTGAAATCTTATTTAAAAATATATTAAATTTTTACCTCGCTGCAATGTGAAAGTGTTAAGCTCCAAATTTCCAATACTTAGTGACTATGTATACATAGTTAGTAATGGTTAAACAAAATTTGTCCCTGCAGCAATAGGGAAGTGGGAAAAGTTAATGGGAAATAATCGATGGGTTGTGCGAGAGGCTATCATTTGTATATGATACAATATGATAGCCTCTACATAGCCCATCGATTATTACCCAATACTTTTCCCAATTCCCTATGGTTGCAGGGAAAAAAATTGTCTAGTCGGTACTAACAATGGATCCAGATTCACCAAGTATTGGAAATTTAGAGCACTTTCAACAAGGATCCTTTCTATTTTGAGAGATTAGGAGATTTACAAAGATTAAAAAATTAAAAAACAATTTTTTTAGCAAAGAAATACTAACTTAAGAATAGGAAACAAAGCAATAATTTAAGAAACATGAGAATAAGTGATAATGAAGAAGAAAAAATAGACAAGAATGTAAAATAGTTTAAAAAAATGTAGAAAGGGGGTAATGAAGGTTCTATTTTATGTTTGTTTAGTATGCTAGGTTCAATTTTATGCTTTTTTTCTAGTAATGAACGTTCAATTTTTTTGTTTGATGCTTTTTTTTGTAAGTTTAGATAGAAATGAAAAAATTCAATCAAACTACAAAGAATGCAAAAAAAAACTTAAATTAATCACTAATTAGAAAAAAAAAAAAATGAAAAAATGTAAAAAACACATATCTGGAACTCATTGGAGGTCGTTGCTCGACTGTTGCGTGGCAAAAATGAGGCAGGGTTTGTGAAAATGAGGAAGATTTCACGTTATAAAGTTCTCAAAGAAATGAATATCCATTATAAATGGGTATCTGTTTTGTAAAACTATATTATATTACCACGTGGCTTCAAATCCAATGGAATAAAAAATGGATATCCGTTTATTATATAATAAATTTATTGTAGATAAATATACAATAGTATATTTCACATATACTTTATATTATATATATTATATTTTATATATTATACAATATATTCAATATATATTATATATTATATATTATGTATTATGTATTATATTTAATACATAGTCTCCCTTTGAAAATGAGGCAGGGTTTCTCTTTGACAAATGGATATCCGTTTATTATATAATAAATTTATTGTATATAAATATACAATAGTATATTTCACATATACTATATATATTATATATATATATATTAAATATATTACATTATATATATATATATATATTATATATATTAAATATATTATATATATTATATATTATATATATATATATATATTATATATATTATATATGTTATATATATTATATATAAATTATATATTATATAATATATTTAATACATAGTATCCCTTTAAAAACAAGGTAGGGTTTCTCCTCAACAAAACGAATATTTGTTTTGTAATAGCATTTTGATATTTCACGAGGCTTCAAATCTAGTGCAATTAATAACGAATATTCATTTGCTCTATTATAAATTTATTATATATAAATATACTATAATATATTTCATATATACTATATATTATATAATATGGCATACGGAAAATTCACCGCCATGACAATTCACCGCGTGAAAAATTAATTGCATGAATTTTTTGCAGTTAATTTTCCATGATGGTGAATTGCTGATGGCAGTGAATTTTCCCATGGTGAATTGTTGACGGTGAGTTTTCTGTCAATGAATTGCTGGCGGTGAATTTTCCTAGAGCCATTTAATATATATTATATATTAAATATATTATATAATATATTTAATACATAGTCTCCCTTTGAAGTCTCCATCTCCCTCTCAGATCTTTAATATATATTTAATCATTATATAATAAAGAGGGGGAGAGAGAGAAAGACCTGAAAGGGAGAGAGGGAGAGTGGGAGAGAGAGAAGG
>VDFB02165537.1:0-23406 GCA_007258455.2 Sequoia sempervirens | reverse complement strand
ATGTTTGTAACTAAGTGATTCAAATTGTAATCGATTAGCAACTCTTCCCCTATAGTTATTGATTTTATCGCACATATGAATACACGGTTTCCCTCGCATGCCTAGAATATGCAATTGGGTTGCTTATTTGTTGACCCAGGTCATGTATTGTTTATAAACCCTACAATATTCCTTGATGATTTTGGCCTTCTGTCAATGTACATAGCTACTCCTTTATTTTTATCCTTACCTTTTAGTTGTATATAATTTGCTGATAGTGCATACCTACGCATACTTTGTCTATATCGAACCAGTTGCATCCAATCTTTGTAAGTGTAATAGGGTCCAACATACTCCATCAATTCAGTAACTTTTTCATAATAGACCTTTATGTCGTCCATGCAAAATAGGCCCAAAACATGTAATGACAATGGTGTTATGTGATATATCCTCTCGTTGACACAAAAATTAGTGTTTATTAGAGGAAGTTCCTTGAGTACCCATTTTTTCTATAGATGTTTGTACCTGAAGGGAACCTCGACGTCGTCTATGCTCTCATCATCATAAGAACATGACCTCCCTTCAGCAAGAAAAAAATCCATGCGTTCACAAAATTTTCTTCTAATCTTTTGACCTCTAGTTGATCTCCCTCTTTTAGATATACTACATGTCTTGCTTTCCTCTTCTCTTCCTAAATTTCCCTCGCTTGAGGAAGATAGATTTGAAAAATACCTATTTGGTGGTACCTGCACTCATAAGGATGTTGGATGAAGTTCTTTCATTATGATGTGATCCCAAGGTGACATTATGATTAATCTATCATTTCATCGGTAGAATTTCACAAGTTATAAGGTAATCAAGTCTTGATAGATTGCAAGCTATTGTTACTACCGTCCAAATGTGTCCATCACAAATCAAATCTAATTAATGTTTTAACTCCCAAACTTTGTAACAAGTGTTAAGTGTGACTATGGTCCACTAGTTACACAACCAAGGCCTCAAATGTATTCTCTAATTGCAATCAAAGGACTTTTTCTCTTCATTAAAGTAAATAAACTTGAAGGGAAACACCACCAAGTTGTTTATTGGACACCTACATGTCTAAAAATAGCAGAAAATTTACATTTAATTTCCATATGTCTAAGTGGTTAACAGGGAGGGAGTGTGTACTACGCCTGGTTAAGTCATCATAAGTTTACGCTTTGGCAATTTTTTTTTTAAAGTCATATTAAATCTTCCTATGTCTAATTACTAGGATATTTTTGGTATGTTTTAAGGTAGGATGATTGATGAAAGAGCCCAAAGACTAGCCTTTCTCCATGGTATCTAGGTACACATAGTAGCGGTCTTCTCTTATACAGTTGGACATGATTTAAAGAACTTAGCTAGGAATTATCATTTAACCTAAGGTTTCCTCATATACGCCATCATTGAAAAAAAGTATGATCAAATTCTTCATTATGAAGAATTGGTCATGTGCCCTTAGTAATCACTATAAATGTTTGTAAGGATAAAATGACTAATTGCATACAGTAGGAGAGAATCAACTTTGGAGTTCTTCAAAGTATTATCTCTATTCATACCTTTAAGGGTTAATCAGAGAGTGGGAGAGGTTATCACTACCAAGAAGGGAGGAGAATTTCCTTGTATTCTTTTATAATTTCTATTATTCTTATTATTTACACCACATTTACAACACATACATATGCTAATTTTCATTTATTTCTCATGTAATTTAATAGTTTGATCGATCAGACATATGTGTCAAGACTTTAGAATTTCAATTACACTAATTTATGATATGTTGTATCTATAACACTACAAAACCATATGCTCTTTTTTGTATTACACTTGTATTTAGAAATACACATTTATATACATAGATATAGATTTCTTTAATAATATGTTGCATTTATTGTCTTAGGAGAGCATCCAAAGAATTGCATTTATACTACAATTAAAATACATATACATAAATACATATATATATATATGTGTGTGTGTGTAAAAAGGCCAAGACATACAAAAGGTGTATATCATTTATCTGTTCAAAACAACCCATTCGGTCCGTGACATTGGATAAAATTCATAAATTAGATTCCCATACATGTTTTGTTGAAACCTAGGCTTGAACCTCTTATTTCACATGCTTTTCTTCACAAAACTATTAAGGATAGCAGCTATACCTTCTTTATTTCTCATCCTATTCCCTATTCATGCATCCTATAATTACAATAAGATCCATGGGGCCCCTGCCATTGTGCCAAAGAATCACAAAAACTGTAAGAGCCACTTATATCAAGTGTTTGGACCACAAACCCTTCTAAAAATAGGCACCCAAATTATGATTTGTTGGTGAGTTGTATGGAAAAAACTATTATAATTTAACTCATTCTGGAGTCTTTGAAAGAGAAGTGAATCAGCAGCTATACAAACTCTTATAGTGTCAAGTGTAAATGATGACCAATTTGATTGGCCAACCGATGTAAGGAGTACTAGAAATGGGTAAATGTATTTAACTAAGGAAGAGTTAAAAGGAGTAGGCTGATAACGGTTGACAAATCAGCTATTGCAGTTACAACAGATTCCAATTTTTTTTTTGTGACATTCTAGGCACAAAATTCTTGAAGTTTTTTGTTGCTGCATCAACCATTCTCAGCGAGCATGATGAACAAGAAGATTCTCTGGGGAGATTGTAAAGGTAAATAAATTTTGGAACATCACATGTCCAATTGGTTCATATATGTGCCGAGCCCGGCTGTTTGCTCCTCCTTTTCTATAAGAAGTATTTCAAGGCCAGAAGTATGGGTTAGCAAGTTAGATATTTTTGGTCGAGTCTAGATGAAATTGTAGAACAAATTGTAAAGTCCGATGGTTTTAGGGAAAATGCAATTTAGGTTTTGAGTCATTCTGTAGTAGGTTTTGAATTCATGGGGATTTGATGTTTTATGACAGTACTAGCATTTGAATTAATATGATTAATTCAAACTCATGTCTCTCCATTGTACAAGCATATCTGAATTTTGAATAAAATGATCAAGGGTTGTTTCGTTCATCTCACTGTTGTGGTGTGTATGATTCTTGTTTTAGGTTTAATTCAAGGAATTAATAAAATACTGAATGGGATTGTAGGTGGATATCTTCCATAAGCCTCATTGTCTTATCTTATACCATTTATGAGAATGGGGGTGCCAATGTATGAGAAGATCTTTGGAAACTAAGCATGAAAATTGAAGGCTAAAGAGAATGGGGGTGCCAAACTTACAGTACTCATTGCCCCTTGGTCGTCGATTTTCCCTAAGTGCCCTCAACCTCATCCTCGGCGCTGGTATTGACTTTGTTTTCACTCCTCCAAACTCTTCCTCGGTGCTGATATTGACCTCCGCTTACCTCCAAACTCCTCGTCAAGACCGGTATTGAATTCGTTGCACTCCAATCTCTTCCCAAGACTAGTATTGACCTTTGCTTTCTACCCTCCAAACTCTTCCTTAGCTGATGAATTTTTCACCTCCAAACTTTCATCGGCATTGGTATTGACCTTGTTTTAATTCTAAACTCTTCCTGCACCGCATTTGACCTTGTTTCACTACTCCAAACTCTTCCTCGCTACCGCATCGACCTTGTTTTCACTACTCCAAACTCTTCCTCAGCCCTGGCATTGACCTTTCACTTCTCCAATTTGATGAGCTACAACCTAGTTTCATTAGCTTTTACAGTATGTTAATTAAGTTCAAAATTTTGGTGCCATTTAGCTAGGTTTTAATATTCTACAATATATATATTATATATTTACATAATAAATAATATAATTATTCAACTTATTATAATTATATATTATATTCTTTAAAAAAAATATTAAATACGATAAAATTATTATAATTAATAATTAATAATAAGTATATTTTTATATAATACAAAATATAATATATATAATATATATTAATGAGAGAGAGAAACTAAATTTTGATTGGTTGTTTGATGTCAACAATCCAAAGATGGCATGTGTCCTTGGGGAGTTATGCTCAAGGTAGCATGCCATTTGATTAAAGATATGATAACTCTCCTTTAAGACCTCTTCAATGTACCCATTGCACACTTAAGGAGACAAATATAAATATAGGGAAGAAAATATAGAGAGAGAGGGAGATAATTGTTGGTTCTCAATTGTGATCATATGGTTTGTCCTTGATGACAAAATCCCTTTCAGTTGATTCTACTTGTTGAAAGTTTCAGATTGGTTTCTCTTGCTTTATCTTGGTATAGTTTGTCTACATGGTTTACATGTCTTGGAATTCAGTGGACAGTTTACATTTAGAATTTTAATATCTAATGGTACTGTTCAGTTTGAACTTCCTACAGCCTCAGGTTATCTTATTTATACATTGTTTCGGTGACAAGAAAGTTCATATCGGCATGTGTTGGTCAAGGGTTTCCCAATCCATATTGTTTTTCTACTTGTATGAGTCTATTTTGCCTATCGGCAAGACTTATTTGATGTCATAGCAATTGGGATCCATCTCCAGGCATCTTTTGACATGACATTCACATGGTTTTAGCAAAAGAGGAAAGGTCTATCAGCATGAGTATTTTTCACCGGGGAGAGGTCTTTCCGAATGAGTCAGGTCTCATTGACTAATACATGAGGTGGTTCATCAACATATGTGATCCTTCATAGGAATTGTGTCTTGGTGAGTTTGAATTGTTACATCGACTGAAGGAAAGGGAACATATCGATAGGAATGTTGCATTCGGTATGTGGTCTCACTGAAGACATATTGTATCACTGATCGTGCACCGAAAGGTCTTATCGGAAAAGGTTGTGGCTTCGCTGAAATGTCATAGTGATTTCGTGGTGTCTTACTGACTTGTGCACAAAGGTTATATCGGTATGAGTTAATGATATTTAGAGTGATGTCTCAACGACTTTGTTGGGTCTTGCCAACATAAGGGTTTTATCTAAATTATCGGGAGGAGTCTCACCGATCAACACATTGAAAGATTCACTTTGACTAGACATGTTGCTTTCGGTGTGAAGTCATAGAAAATTTACATTGTCATACTGACTGACAACATAAAGGTATACATCTCGATAAGAGTTAGGGTTTTCGGCGTGAGGTCTCGGTGAGCGACCTTTGGTCTCGCCGATGGAACACAAAAGGAATTTGTCAGCATAGGATAATTCTTGTCTCAATGACACACAAGATGGTTGGTGTCTTTCAGTATGACTCAAGCATTCTAAGAGAGGTCTCCCCGATGACGCTATGCTATAGCGAACCTCATAAGATAGAAGGATGCATCAGCGAGAGAACCATTATGTTATAGAAACTTACAAGGGATAAAGTCTTTCGATGAAACTTAATGAAATCTATGAAACATCTTCCCGACAGCAGAATGTTACAGTGAGACATAAGAGATAAAAGGGCTTTCGATGAAACACAGTGTGATCTGCATAGGGTCTTTTCGATATCAAAAGGTTACAGCGACAGTGAATGAAACAAAAAGGGGATCTTGGTAAGAAACTTTCTTATGTCTTAGCGATTGGAAAGAACATAACATATGAGCTTTCAGCGTGACATAATGTATTTGTTATGTCTTCTCCCCGACTCTGATGGGTCATGGAAAAAGTGATAACTAAGGGAAATGATTGGTGATTTAATTGCCTTCGGTAGGACTATCTGGTTGTCTCAGCGAATGGTTAAGGAAGACTCAAACACTGTGTCCAACATGGGAATTTCTAAATATAGGTGCAGGCTAACATCATTGGTTGGCATCGAATCTCTGTGTTGAGGACAACTCTTAGCTGGGTGAAAGGGCTCTTGTATTGGCAAACTAATTTCACTTTGATTTATGATTGTCAGTTTATTGACAACCTATTGGATAGGCGTTACTCCTGCAAACATTTACTTTTCTAACACATGGCAAGACAGTTTCAGTTTCCTCTAATAAATGAATCTTTGAAGATTCTTCTTCATGACAGACATACTTGAAATGTATATAAAAACCAGTATTGAAAAACTTAAAAAAATAGGTGTGGGAACTGGATGTAATTCTGGAATATTGTTCCTAGGGTATTAGAAGCAGAGAGTTATGAGCTTAACTAAAAACAAAGAGATCCTCTAATATATTTATTATTGTTCTGAAAATAAGTTGAGGGGTTGGTGCTCCTTAAAATTGGTGTTTCAAAATAAGGGGTTGGTGTTCCTTGAGTTGGTGCTCAAAAATTAGCCTATAAGGCACTGTTAATAGTGGGTTTTGAAGATTAAGCCAGTAAGGCAGTTTAGGAGTGGCTTTTCTACCCCAAGAGGGTTTTCCACTCGGTAAATCCTTTGTCTTATGGTCTCTTTGTTTTGATGTCATAATTTTTCTTGATTGTGATAATTGTTATCAGTCTGAACCTTTTTGAATGATAGTTCCTTCATATCTACAAATATTTAGTTCAAATATCTTGCACAAGTCATTGCTGAAGAGTCTAATTCAAAAGGAAGCTTAAAAGTTCTCATTTGATTCATTGCTCAAGAATAGTTATAATTTTCTAAAGGTGTTTGTTGTCTCAATACCTTTCTTGTCTTTAAAGCTGCATTCAAATCAATTGTTTAAGGAGTGAGTAAATAATGTTGATAATCATTTGCACAGTCTTATGAGTTGCACCTGCACTGTCATCATGCTTTGATTGTTAATCAATGTCAACCATAACTCTTTTGACAAATGCAAGATATCTCACTCAAATCATATTTTCATAAGTTGTCTAATAGACTGAGTTAATGTTGTCATATCTTTGTGCTTTCAAATGTGATTACCCTACTCTATTGTTGAAAGAAAAGGAAATCAGAATTAAAAATCTTGGTCGAAGTTGAAAAAGTTTAGACACTGATTCACCCCCCCTCTCAGTGTCTATCCTTAACTCCAACAATTGGTATCAGAGTGTAGGGTCCTCTTATAGGTCTAAACCACCTAGGATTGTTCCTGGTTTCTTGGAGTACTTTGGTTAATATGGGAAAGAACTGAAGGAATAAGGGAAAAAGATGTTCTCAGCAAAATGCTAGTCATCATGTTCAACCTGAATCTAGTATAACGAACAACGAGGAAGAGTTCATAAATAGTAGCTCTGAAATGGTAGAGTATCCTAGATCTAGAACTCCTTAGTTCGAAGGAACAAACTTTATTATATGGAAAAATAGGATGGAAACTGTTGGAGTTAAAATGATACTGAGAGGGGGGTGAATAAGTGTCTTAACAATATGACCAATTTTTCAAATATTCAAACACATAGCTCAGATTTGATCTCAATATCACTTTGATTAAAGCATTCATGAGTTGAATGTAATCATTCATAAACAGAATTGAGATAAATAACGACTCAACAGTGAACTGAAACAACAACAGCATAGTAAAATAGAGAGAACACAAAAGAACAAAGAGGCACAATATTTTTCCAACTAGAAAGCCCTCCTAGGGTATAAAAACCACTCCCTAAATGCCTTCCAGGCTTAATCTTTTAATCAACTGTTCACAATGCCTTATAGGCTGATTTTTGAGCACCCACTCAAGGAGCACCAACCCCTCATTTAGAGATATCTATCTCAAGGAGTACCAACCCCTCAAATTATGTTTTGAACAATAGTAATGATTTAGAGGATTTCTCTATTTTCAGTTAAGCACATATCTCTCTGTTTTCTCGTCTATAGAATACCTTAAAGATTCAATAATTGAATCACTAAAATACTACGTAGAAAAGAAATTTACAATCTTCGCATTTTTTTTTAGATTTTATTGTAGAGTTTTATCCTACATTTTCATATAGCCCAAGAATGATAATCTCAAAATTACAATAATAGCAACTACATAAAAGAGTTTTCTACCTCTATTTATACTACTACCAGAAAGGTAACTGTCTTCAGGAGTAACGACAGAACTACCAACCAAGCTAAGAGTCATTCTCAACAAACCTGTAATGTATGAATTCATATTGCTGCATTAAAAAGCACAACTGTCCACCACAGAAAATCATAACCTCTAATGCATGAAAGACAATACTCAGTCGGGGCATCATACAGACTGAGATGTAGAGAGCAGTTAAGAAAAATGTTGATTATAAACTAGTATGAAACGCATGAATAAAAATACCAGATGAATTTGTAACTCCCATGGCTCCATTATCCACTATCGAGCTTCCAGTCATAAATGCACCAAATAAACCTTCCATCAACCTCTGTAGAAACCGTTACAGTCAGCAACAACAGAAACGTAAACATCCATGATGGCAGCCAGGCTAGGGTTCGATACCCAACAAAAATAATGGACTCAAAAAGTTTTCCCTAATCCTTTTTATTTCCATCAATGACATGTTATGCTGAAGGCAACTTTGACGTTGCTAGACAACCTTATGGTTGTCGCTTTTGCCAAGATCCACCAGAGTCGGGAGAAGTTATATAGAATACATTAAGTCACACTGAGAGTCATGTGTTATGTTCTTTCCAATCACTGAGACAACCATATAGTTCTGCCAAAGGAAATTTATAATGCAGTCAATCATGCCCATAGATATCGCTAAGACTCTGTGAAGTCGGTGAGACATCTCACAGACTATAAACTGTTATATCAAAATGTTTAGCTTTATGAGCTTTTGCTGAGACACAAAGATATCTCTCATCGATGTTCTTTTGTTTCGTTCACAGTCACTGTGACTTATCACTCTCGGGGAGACCTCTTGTAGAGCACACTAAGTCACACTGAAATCCCTTTTTACTCTTGAGAGCCGCTGCCACCTTCAACTTTTGGGAAGACGTTTCAAAGAATACATTAAGTTTCACCGAAAGACTTTATCCACTCTGAGTCCCTAAGACTTTACCATCCTTTCGCTGAAGCCTTCCACATGCATTAGTCAGTGAGACCAAGTGAAATCGCCAAGAACTCAACCTGATACCGCTCAGTTTGGCCGAAGTTCTCTCAAGGAGTTGTTCAGTGAGACTCCTCCCAAAAAATAGATAAAACCTTTTGAGCATGAGTCGATAAGACAAGAAAGACTCGCTATGACATTACCCTGAGGATGATTTCCTTTGCCGATATGCTCATTCATCCACCATTGGTCGGTGTAACATTGCAATCTCGTTGTGACTTCATACCGAGGGTGTTACACTTTGCCGATAGACCTTTCTGCTGTTGCCATAGCAAAAATGAGGTCTTGCTAATAGCTGCCAGAATTTTAAATTCAATCGACATGAGATCTGAAATGTCTTGCTGATAGGCAACTCAGACATTTCAAAGTGGATTGGGGAGACCCTGCCATACTCATGCCGATATGTGTAAGCCCGAATGAGAAACAACCAAAACCTGTAATATGCAAAAAGAACCATCCTGACAAAGAAACCATCTTTCAAACTCTGTCAGTCAAAGAGATAGCATTCATAACTTGAACCAAAATTCTCATCACCATGAAACATAACAAATGACTTTCTATAATAGCCAAGAGACATCAAAGAAGTGCCATTTTAAATCATAAGGATCCAAATAGAAACTGATCATCAAAGAGAACCAAAGAGATTTTGTCATCAAGGACAAACCATAAACGCAACTGGGATCCAACAAACTCCCCCTTTGTCCTTGATGGAAAAACACAAATGAATCTCCCCCTTTTTCCCTCAATGACAAAGAATAGAAGAGAAGAATGTGCATTTCCATGAAACACAGTTGCAAAAAAAAGAGTAGTAGTGCAACAACCAAGATAGTAGGAGAGTTGTAAATGAATGAAAATATTTAACTTGCTCCCCCTAAGCAGTAGCTTGGAGATTCAGTGAAGTAATGATTGAGAGATAACTCCCAATCGAAGTCTCAGCCTTTCAAATAATTCTTTTGCTAAGGGCTTTGTAAAAATATCAGCCACCTGATCTTGAGAGCCAACAAACTGTAAGTAGACTTCATTAGCCAAAACCTTTTCTTGAAGAAAGTGAAACTTGATAGCAATATGTTTAGTGTGAGAGTGCATAACAAGATTTTTTGAAATATTTATCGCACTAATGTTATCATAGAGAATAGAAACAGGTTTAGAAACATCAATACCCATATCTGAAAGAGTTTGACTCATCCAAAGAACTTGAGTATAGCATGAAGTGGCAGTAATGTATTATGCTTTAGCAATAGAAAGAGAGATAGATACTTGTTTCTTGCTATGCCATGCCACTAAACGATCACCAAGAAAGAATGCAGCACCGCTGGTGCTTTTCCTATCATCCAAACAACCAGCCCAGTCAGCATCAGTATAAGCAATCAAAGAGAAATCATTTCTCCTAGGATACCAAAGACCATAATCAAGAGTGCCCTGAATGTATCTAAAGATTCGTTTAACAACAGTAACATGAGATTCTTTAGGTGATGCCTGAAAATGAGAAACAATGCAAACCGCTTGCATAATGTCAGGTCTAGAGGCAGTTAAATATAAGAGACTGCCGATCATTGATCTATATTCTGTTTGATTTGTATAAGGAGAATCATCAATCTTAGTAAGTTTGCATCCAGTAATCATTGGAGTGCTAACTGGATGGCATTCATCCATCTAAAATTTCTTAAGCATCTCTTTAGCATACTTAGTTTGAGAAAGAAATATTCCATTCTCACATTGAGAGATTTGAAGACCCATAAAGAAATTTAATTCTCCTAACATTGACATCTCAAACTTAGATTCCATTATCTGAGAGAATTTTTTACTCAAAGTGACATTATTGCAGAAAAAGATAGTATCATCAACGTAAATTTCAACAACCAAAATATCAGAACATTCAGTTTTAACATAAAGATTACTATCTACACCTCCTCTAACAAAGCCATTAGAAATTAAATGGTTGTCTAGCCTAGAGTACCAAGCTCTAGGTGCTTGTTTTAGGCCATAGAGAGCCTTTTTCAACCTGTAAACATGGTTAGGATTATCTTTGCATATAAATCCTTCAGGTTGTTCAACATAGACCTCTTCATCTAAATAGCCATTCAAAAAAGCAGTTTTGACATCCATTTGATAAACAGTAAAATTTTTGTAAACAGAATAAGCCAAGAGTATCTGGACATAGATTTCATATTGTGCAAAGGTTTCACCAAAATCAATACCTTCTTGTTGAGCATAGCCTTTGCAGACAAATCTTGTTTTGTTGCGAATAACATTACCATTTTCATCAAGCTTATTTCTGTAAATCCATTTGCCTCCAATGACATTCTTGTCATCTGGTCTTGGGACTAACTCCCAAGTATATTTTTCTCAATCTGATCAATTTTTCCTGCATAGAATTAATCCAACATGAATCTGTGAGAGCTTCATTAAAATTTTTAGGCTCCTCAAAGTAAGTAACTAGAAAGCGAGCAATTTGTTTTTTCAGATTCTTCAACCCTTTTTCTTTGAACTCCTGCATATTTATCCCCAATAATCTGATCTTTGGGGTGATATATAGCTAGAGTTTTGAAGGATTGATGTAACCTTTTCAGGACTTTCTTTTTCATTTTTAGGGCTTGCTGATTCAGCAACAGACTTTGCTGTTTTAACTCCTGAAATTATTTCAAATTCAAATTCTTCTTCCTCATTATCTTGCAAAGATTCAGCAATCAAATGTGGTCTTCATCAAATTTTATTAACAACTTCAACAATCTTATTAATCCTTTTGTTAAGGAATTTATAAGCTTTGTTGTGAGTTGAGTATCCCAAAAGATACCCTCATCACTCTTTGATTGAAAGCTCCCAAGGTTATCATCATCTTTCTTGATAAAACACTTACTTCCAAAAATTTTAAAGTATTTGACAAAGGCAGTTTTTCCATACCAAAGTTCATAAGGAGTGCATTTAGATTTCACCCTAAGTTGCACTCTATTCAAAATGTATACAGTTATATGTACAGCTTCTTTCCAATACATATCAGACAACTTAGATTCATCTAGCATGGTTCTAGCCATTTCTTTTATAGTTCTATTCTTACGTTCAACTACCCCATTTTGTTGAGGTGTTTTAGTTGCAACATATGGTCTTTTAATACCATGTTGTTCACAGTAATCAATAAAATCTTGAGAGGTGAACTCACCTCCTTTGTCTGATCGAAGGCATTTAAGTTTCAGATCAGATTCTGTTTCAACCATTTTTCAAAAAAAATTGAACCTTCCAAAGGCTTCTGATTTGTGCTTAAGAAATGTGACCCATATCATTCTAGTATAATCATCCACAAACAACATAAAGTAACTTTCACCATTATTAGACCTTGTTCTGGTTGGTCCACATAAATCAGTATGCACAAGTTGTAAAGGTTTTGAAGAAGAGTGTTCTTTTGACTTGAAGCTGATTTTAGTTTGTTTACCACTTAAGCATTCTTTGCACATAGAGTTTTCTGGTTTGCTAAGAATTGGTAAACCTCTAACATTCTATTTTTTATGGATTTTAACCAAATTTTTAAAGTTTATGTGTCCTAATCTTTTATGCCATAACCAATTCTCTTCAATTTGGCCCATTAGACATATACATTGATTATTGTCATTGCAAGATGAGTCAAGAAGATTGTACACATTTCCTTTTGTCCTCCTTCCAGCTGCAACAATCTTTCCAAGCTTGTTCTTAATCTCACACCCCTGCGAAGTGAAAAGAACATGATAACCACTATCATAGATTTGACTGACACTTAGAAGATTGTGCTTAAGACCTTCCACATAGTACACATTATAGATAGGAGTGTCTTCATTCAGAAGAAGTGAACCTCTACCTTTAATTTGAATACCAGAATTATCACCAAACTTAACATATCCACCTACATAATCTTCAAGTTTTATAAACTTATCCTTTTCGCCAGTCATATGGTTAGAACATCCACTGTCCAAGACCCATAAGTCCTTTTTCTTGGAATGAAAAGCAGATTGAACCAACATAGTTTGTTCAATGTTGTTAACACTCTTAGGTTTCCAAACCTTTTTAATTTTCTGCTACTTTGATTTCATATCAGCTCTGCATTGTTTGATAGAATGTCCCAAAGTATTGCATTTAAAACATTTGATCTATCTAACAAAACCATAGTGTTGCCTAAGACCAAACCTGGGTATTCTAGAATTCATAAGCCTACAAGTGCTCACCTTATGACCAAATTTGTTGCAGAAAAAGCAATAACCATAGAAAAAATAATTGTCTTTGTATGAAGGTCTATTACTTTTAAAAAACTTAACATTATCCTTACCAGATTTTGAGTGAATTGAACCTGAGCCTTTGACTTCAGTAGAGGGGTTTTGTTTTGCTTTGTCAGTTGAGCATTCACCCTTTTCAAAACCTACACTAGATTTATCTTTATACATTTTTTGTTTGCTGAGCATCTCATTCAGTTTTAGAGTGCTTTCATATTTTTCAATTTCCTTCCTAAGAAGGACTACTTCTTGTTCCATTTTTTGAATTTCTTGATCCTTGTAGCTTACAGTCTCTCGAAGATAGTCTTGAACTCTTTTAGCTTCTTCAAGCTGAGTTTTCAGAGAGACCATTTCTTGATCAGGTTTACGTTCTTGAGCAAGAACTTGTTTTTTGAGTTTTCTAACCTCTTGTAAAGCACATTTCAGTTCACTTTCAAGATCTACTTCACCTTCTTCCACATCATTAGTGTTTGAATCATTTGCTGAGTAATTTCAGCCATGAACAAAGTTTCATCTTCTTCTGCAGATGAATCTTTAGACTCAATATCAGATTCATCCTTACTAAATAGACTTTTCTTCTTTTTGAAATTGAAGTTTCATTTAGGTTTGAAGGCCTTCTTCTTAGGTAGTTTTTCAATTGTCTCGTTCTCACAGATTTGATCATCATAGGGACACTTTGCAGCAAAGTGACCTATTTTGCCACTGTTAAAACATTTAAAGGGAAGTTTTCCCTTATATTTTCCTAATCCCTTTTTAAATCTTCTAACAAAATGGGATTCTTTAGAATCAGACAACTCTAATTCACTGACTTCAACTTTTTCTTTCTTTTTAGTGTTAAAGGCAGTTTCTTTTCCTATTGAATTGTTTTTGCTAGTTCTCATTTCATAGGCAGTAAGTATTCCTTGCAGGCTGTCTAAGGTAAGTTGATCAAAGTGTTTCTTTTCTTCAAGGGCTGAAACCTTAGATTCAAATTTAGGTGGTAAGGTTCTAACAACCTTTGTGACAACATCAAATTCATTAACAGTTTGACCTAGACCTTTCATTGCATTGACAACTTCATCAACTCTTACGAAATATTCAGCCACTTTTTCATCATCCTTCATTTTCAGTTCCTCAAACTGATGTTTGAGAGTAATGATTTCTGACAATTTGATGATCTCATTCCCTTGATATATAGTTTCAAGTTTTTCCCAAATATCATGAGTAGATTTGCAATGCATGACTTTAATGAACACATCTTTAGTTAACCCACACAATATGGCATGCTTAGCTTTGGCATTTGTTTCATACCTCTTTTTTTCAGCAGTATTAGTGGGAATAGAGGTTGGTACATTGTAAGCAGTTATAACCATGATCCAAACATCAACATAAAAAGAAATAAGAAAGCTTTACATTCTGATTTTCTAGAAAACATAGTTTGTTCCATCAAATAACAGAGCTTTGGTTACAGAGGCACCGTCTTGAGAATGTGCCATTAAAAACAAACTCCAAGACCAAGATCAATCCAAGGTAATTAAACCTATTAGAGGACCCTACGCTCTGATACCAATTGTTGGAGTTAAAATGACACTGAGAGGGGGGGTGAATTAGTTCTTAACAATATGACCAATTTTTCAAATATTCAAACACACAGCTCAGATTTGATCTCAATATCACTCTGATTAAAGCATTCATGAGTTGAATGTAATCATTCATAAACAGAATTGAGATAAATAATGACTCAACAGTGAACTGAAACAACAACAGCATAGTAAAACAAAGAGAACACAAAAGAACAAAGAGGCACAATATTTTTTCAACTAGAAAGCACTCCTAGGGTATAAAAACCACTCCCTAAATGCCTTCCAGACTTAATCTTTTAATCAACTGTTCACAATTCCTTATAGGCTGATTTTTGAGCACCCACTCAAGGAGCACCAACCCATCATTTAGAGATATCTATCTCAAGGAGTATCAACCCCTCAAATTATGTTTTGAACAATAGTAATGATTTAGAGGATTTCTCTATTTTTAGTTAAGCACATATCTCTTTGTTTTCTCATCTACAAAATACCTTAAAGATTCAATAATCAATGACATGTTATGCTGAAGGAAACTTTAACATTGCCAGACAACCTTATGGTTGTCGCTTTTTCCAAGATCCACCAGAGTCGGGAGAAGTTATATTGAATACATTAAGTCACGCCAAGAGTCATGTGTTATGTTCTTTCCAATCACTAAGACAACCATATAGTTCTGTCGAAGGCAATTTATAACGTAGTCAGTCATCCCCATAGATATCGCTAAGACTCTATGAAGTCGGTGAGACATCTCACAGAATATAAACTGTTATATCGAAATGTTTATCTTTATGAGCTTTTGCTGAGACACAAAGATATCTCTCATCGATGTTCTTTTGTTTCATGCACAGTCACCGTGACTTATCACTCTTGGGGAGACCTCTTGTAGAGCACACTAAGTCACACCGAAAGCACTTTTTACTCTTGAGAGTCGCTGTAACCTTCAAATTTTAGGAAGACGTTTCAAAGAATACATTAAGTTTCACCAAAAGACTTTATCCACTCTGAGTCGCTAATACTTTACCATCCTTTCCCCAAAAGCTTTCCACATGCATTAGTCGGTGAGACCAAGTGAAATCACCAAGACCTCAACCTGATACCACTCAGTTTGGCCGAAGTTCTCTCAAGGAGTTGTTCAGTGAGACTCCTCCCGAAAAATAGATAAAACCTTTTGAGCACGAGTCGGTAAGACAAGAAAGACTTGCTATGACATTACCCTGAGGATGATTTCCTTTGCCGATATGCTCATTCATCCACCATTAGTCAGTGTAACATTGCAATCTCATTGTGACTTCATACCGACGGTATTACACTTTGCTGATAGACCTTTCTGTTGTCGCCATAACAAAAATGAGGTCTTGCCGACAGCTGCCAGAATGTTAAATTCAATTGACATGACATCTAAAATTTCTTTCTGATAGGCAACTCAGACATTTCAAAGTGGATCAGGGAGACCCTGCCATACTCATGTTGATATGTGTAAGCCCAAATGAGAAACAACCAAAACCTTTAATATGCAAAAAGAACCATCCTGACAAAGAAACCATCTTTCAAACTCTGTCAGTCAAAGAGATAGCATTCATAACTTGAACCAAAATTCTCATCACCATGAAACATAACAAATGAATTTTTGTAATAGCCAAGAGACATCAAAGAAGTACCATTTTAAATCATAAGGATCCAAACAGAAACTAATCATCAAAGAGAACCAAAGAGATTTTGTCATCAAGGACAAACCATAAACACAACTGGGATCCAACAGAAACATACTTACTTTCTGTAGGGTCTAAAGTGTGGGCAGTAGTTGAAAAGGGTTGTACTACATCTGCAACATCTCCTTCCACTCTTTAGGAGAAGAAAGCACTTGAATTCAATACCAAAGCTATAAATGTTATTTTTAATAACTTTCCAAATAAAGTCATTACAAAATTCATTCATTACAGCAGTGCTAAGGAAGTTTGGGACAAGTTGACTGAAATGAATCAGAATAGTGAGTTACAAGAGGAGATATCTTTGGATACTAAAATAAGTTGTGAAACATCTGAGAGTGAAGAAGGTGTAAACCTTCATAGTTTTGAAAAGAAGTCCAAGGAGATTATTAATGAATATTTAAATGATCAAGAAAATTGTGTAGAAGTAGATCAATCTTTGAGTGAAGTTAACTCTGAACAGGAATATGATGAACCAAAAAGTGAGGTTGGTTTGGAAGGTGAACTCCTATGTGCCTTAGATACTATTAAGTAGCTTAGAAAAGAAAACCAGTGTTTAACAAGGCAGTTTCAGCAAGAAGAGAGTTTGGAAGTCAAGTTAAAATACAAGGATGAATTGTGTAATAAACTAGAAAATGAGATTTATTCTTTAAAAAAATGTTCAGATAATCATTCCTTGTTAAAAGAATTAACTCTTAAGGACGATATGATTATAAGTCAAAAAATTGAAATTGAAGAATATAAGAGGATATCAGACATTGTGAGTACTGATTTGGAGATTAAAAAGATTGTTTGTCTAAAACTTGAAGAAGAGGTAGTTTCTTTAAGAAAAGAGCTTGAAAGTATCAAGGCTCAATCGGGTAAAATTCAGAAATTTGATCATAGTACTAATATATTGAATGAGATGTTGGGTAGGAAAAAGCATTCTAAAGATCTTACAGGAGTGGGATATGAGGTTGGACAAAGCTCTGCAGACAAATCTAAACATGAAACAGTGTTTACTACTTCAGATGGAAAGAATTTTACAGCCAAGGAAACACCAAGAATGAAGGTTGATCTTGGTTACAGTATTGCTGCATCAAAGGATAACATTGGCACTAGAAGACAATCTAAAGGTATTCATAGAGAAAGGAAAAATGTCTTCAAATCTTCACATCCTTGGCATGATCATTCATTCAGGTATAATCATTCTTTCCAAGGATATTGTTATGTTTGTAATGACTATGGTCATAAGGAAATTGATTGCATAAGATGGTCAAATAAGAATCATTCTAATGTCCCTAGAAATGAGGATGTGGTGTGTTACAACTGTAACAATTTTGGTCACTTGAGAAGAGACTGTAGAATAAATACAAGTGATAATAATGTAGGGAACAATGCTGGAAATGTCTGTAGGAAGTATTCTATTTCTTAGAACAATCACAAAGTCATTTGTTTCAGATGTAATAACATTGGACATAAACTATAGCAATGCAGATTCAATAGAAAGATAGGTACTTTAAGTAAACAAGTGAAAAAGTATTCATTGGAGTGGAGAATAAAGAGCAATCAAGATGACAAGAAGAGCAATAAAGATGCTTCTGAGAAAACTCCTTGTGCACTCCTTGCACAAGTGTTGCCTTCTAGGTCTTGAGAAGAAGCAAAGACTCAGGGGGAATCTATTATGGTAATATATTTTACCCCTATGGAGTGTAGAATGAGGTATGACATCTTGCATTTGCTTTTGGTGGTATAAGATGTTGAGGAATGTTTTTGCTTGGTCTAGTGGTTGACAATTTTTAGAAGTTTTTGAAATGATAGTGCACTTTGTTTTTAAATGAACTTTTTGGATGCTTGGGTTTTGGAAATAATGGTATGTCCTTATGACATCTTTGAGCGATGTGGAGACATATGGATGAGTTCCTCAATATATTAAAAATAAGAAAGCCTTTGTTTTGAAGTGATGTCGATGTATTTATCTTTGGAGAACAGTGATTGAAAAACATGTTTGATGTTATGAGTTATTTCTGTGATGATATTATTTGGTGTTGTGTGAGGGCTGAGATTAATTATCTTTGGTATTTTTCATCGTTCTTGGTGTGGTAATAGAAGTTCTCATATGGACTAAGGATGGGTGTACAAGAACAAATTGACGATGAATTATGCAGTATACATGCTTTCAAGTTATATTTTGAAAAGAGTAAAATGATGTGTGTCATTTGAAGAAGAATAACTAGTATCATTGGTCTTTGTTGTGTATTGTCATGGACAGTGACTGAGGTTACTTGTGTTGAGAAGAGGTTGGTTGTTTGTGCTCAAATTCTAGTTTTTCTAGATTGAAGTTAATCAAATTGAATGTGGAGTAGGTGATCTTGAATGTGCCTTGATCGAACATGAAAAAGAAGGTGGTATGTTCAAGTAACAGGTCTTCAATCTTTAGGTATCAATTTGGTTTGTTACATTATAATTTTGGGTACCTTTGCTTTGGCATTGATGATATGGACCAAGTTTCTTGAAAAGGACATATTGTTATTTTTTCTATGATATTAGCATGTTCCAATCTTACTGCTCTCCTGCAAATATGTCTACTACACTATTGCTCTATTTGCAGCTGGTTCTTATGGTATGTGGTTGGCTTCTCAGTTGTGTTTCCTGGCATTGCACATTCTTTTCTTCTATCCTTTGTCATTGAGGAAAAAAGGGGGAGAGTCATTTGTGTTTTTCCATCAAGGACAAAGGGGGAGTTTGTTGGTTCTTAGTTGTAATCATATGGTTTGTCCTTGATGACAAAATCCCTTTCAGTTGATTCTACTTGTTGAAAGTTTCAAATTTGTTTCTCTTGCTTTATCTTGGTACAGTTTTGTCTATATGGTTTACATGTATTGGAATTCAGTGGACAGTTTACATTCAAAATTTTAATATCTTATGGTACTGTTCAGTTTGAGTTTCGTGTAGTCTCAGGTTATCTTATTTATAAATTGTTTCGGTGACAAGAAAGTTCATATCGACATGTGTTGCTCAAGGGTTTCCTGATCCATATTGTTTTTCTGCTTGTATGAGTCTATTTTTCCTATCGGCAAGACTTATTTGATGTCACAAGGATTGGGATCCATCTCCAGGCATCTTTCAACATGACATTCACGTGGTTTTAGCGAAAGAGGAAAGGTCTATTGGCATGAGTATTTTTCACCGGGGAGAGGTCTTTTCAAATGAGTCGGGTCTCATCGACTAATACATGAGGTGGTTCATCGGCGTATGTGATCCTTCATCGGCATTGTGTCTTGGTGAGTTTGAATTGTTACATCAACTGAAGGAAAAGGAACATATCAGCAGGAGTGTTGCATTCGGTATGTGGTCTCACCGAAGACATATTGTCTCACCGACCATGCACCGAAAGGTCTTATCAGCAAAGGTTGTGGCTTGGCTAAAATGTCATAGTGATTTCATGGTGTCTTACCAACTTGTGTACAAAGATTATATCGGTATGAGTTAATGATATTCAAAGTGATGTCTCAACGAATTTTTTGGGTCTTGCCGACATAAGGGTTTTATCTAAATTATCGGGAGGAGTCTCACCAATCAGCACATTGAAAGATTCACTTTGGCCAGACATGTTGCTTTCGGTGTGAAGTCATAGCAAATTTACATTGTTATACCGACTGACAACATAAAGGTATACATCTCGGTAAGAGTTAGGGTTTTTGGCATGAGGTCTTGGCGAGTGACCTTCGGTCTCGTTGATGGAACACAAAAGGACTTTGTCAGCATAGGATTAGTCTTGTCTCAGTGACACACAAGATGGTTGGTGTTTTTCGGTATGACTCAAGCATTCTACGAGAGGTCTCCTCAATGACGGTATGCTATAGTGACCCTCATAAGATAGAAGGATGCATCGGCGAGAGAACCATTATGTTATAGTGACTTACAAGGGATAAAGTCTTTCAGTGAAACGTAATGAAATGTACGAAACGTCTTCCCGACAATAGAATGTCACATTGACACATAAGAGATAAAAGGGCTTTCGGTGAAACATAGTGTGATCTGCATAGGGTCTTTCCGATATCAAAAGGTTGCAGCGACAATGAATGAAACGAAAAGGGGATCTCAGTAAGAAAATTTCTTATGTCTCAACGATTTGAAAGAACATAACATATGAGCTTTCGGCGTGACATAATATATTCATTATGTGTTCTCCTCGACTCTGATGGGTCATGGCGAAAGCGATAACTAAGGGGAATGACTAACCATTTAATTTCCTTCAGCAGGACTATCTGGTTGTCTCAGCGAATGGTTAACGAAGACTCAAACACTATGGCCGACATGGGAATTTCTAAATATAGGTGTAGGCCGACATCATTGGTTGGCATCAAATCTCTGTGTTGAGGACAACTCTTAGCTAGGTGAAATGGCTCTTGTATTCACAAATTAATTTCACTTTGATTTATGATTGTCAGTTTATTGACAACCTATTGGATAGGCGTTACTCCTGCAAACATTTACTTTTCTGACACATGGCAAGAGAGTTTCAGTTTCCTCTGATAAATGAATCTTTGAAGATTCTTCTTCATGACAGACATACTTGAAATGTATATAAAAACTAGTATTGAAAAATTGAAAAAAATAGGTGTGGGAACTGAATGTAATTCTGGAATATTGTTCCTAGGGTATTAGAAACAGAGAGTTATGAGCTTAACTAAAAATAGAGAGATCCTCTGATATATTTATTATTGTTCTGAAAATAATTTGAGGGGTTGGTGCTCCTTAAAATTGGTATTTCAAAATGAGGGGTTGGTGCTCCTTGAGTTGGTGCTCAGAAATTAGCCTATAAGGCATTGTTAACAGCGATTTTTGAAGATTAAGCCAGTAAGGCAGTTTAGGAGTGGTTTTTCTACCCCAGGAGGGTTTTCCACTCGATAAATCCTTTGTCTTATGGTCTCTTTATTTTTATGTCATAATGTTTCTTGATTGTGATAATTGTTATCAGTCTGAACCTTTTTGAATGATAGTTCCTTCATATTTGCAAATATTTAGTTCAAATATCTTGCACAAGTCATTGCTGAAGAGTCTAATTCAAAGGAAGCTTAAAAGTTCTCATTTGATTTATTGCTCAAGAATAGTTATAATTTGCTAAAGGTGTTTGTTGTCTCAATACCTTTCTTGTCTTTAAAGCTGCATTCAAATTAATTGTTTAAGGAGTGAGTCAATAATGTTGATCATCATTTGCACAGTCTTATGAGTTGCACCTGCACTGTCATCATGCTTTGATTGTTAATCAATGTTAGCCATAACTGTTTTATCAAATGCAAGATATCTCACTCAAATCATATTTTCATAAGTTGTCTAATAGACTGAGTTAATGTTGTCATATCTTTGTGCTTTCAAATGTGATTACCCTACTCTATTGTTGAAAGAAAAGGAAATCAGAATTAAAAATCTTGGTCGAAGTTGAAAAAGTTTAGACACTGATTCACCCCCCTCTCAGTGTTTGTCCTTAACTCCAACAATAATGACAAACATACAAATAGAAAGGGGGACAAAGAGATAGAGAGGGGTAGAGAGATAAGGATGAATAGATAGAGATATAGGGAGGGTGATTGATATATCTCTCCTTGTCACTCTCTATATCTCTATATCTCCCACTATCTATGTCACTCCCACCTCTTCCCCTCTCTATCTATTGAGCTATCTCTCCTCTCCCCCCTTTCTCTCTCATTCACTCCATCTCTCCCTCCATCTCTCCCCTCCATCTCTCCATATCTCTATATCTCTATTTTTCTTTTTATCTCCTCTCACTCTCTCTATCTCTTTCTATCTATATCCCTTTCTCTCCTCCCCTCTCTATCTCCCTCTCTATCTCTCACCATCTCTCCTCCCTATCCCCTATCCATCAATCTCTATCTCCACCTCTCTTCCTTCTCTTCCCATATCTCCATCTCTTTCTCTTCCCATATATCTCTACTCTCTCTTTCTCCCATATTAACTAAGAAGCCATAAGTACAATAGTATATGTTGGTAAAACTATAATAGTGTTTTATTAAACTATAAGTAACACTTATCTTTCTAATGTCAAGCCTTCTTATAAAAATAGTGTTTTATTAAACTATAAGTAGATTATTGTCACCACTCTTCATTCAACATGAAATGCCAAATGTAGCAATTGTTTTGTTGCTTTTGTCAAGTTTCATTAACCAAGATATTTACTAGGTTGAATAAAGTTGTGTTATGACCTTTCTTCTCTTTAAAATAATTAAACAATAGCGAGATTAGGAAGGGGAGAAAAACTAAACTCCTTCAAAATAGGGGTAGTTGTGGGTTTGTTGGTTTTCTTTGTATACTATATACTTAGTTCCTCTAGGACAAATAAGTAACTTTAGATCATTTTCTTAGTTGTGTATCCTAACTAACAGAGAAAGCTTTTTCATTTTAATTGACTACTACGTAATATTTTATGTGTTGAAAGAATTTTTTCCATTGTTTGTAGTTTTTACATTGGAATACAAATCATATTTAATTTCATGCCAATATATTTCTTTCATAAAGATATTTGTTTGAAATAAGTGCTTCATAACCCATCTAATCAAATCATAATTAACCTATCAAAAATACAATAGGAATTTTCTAAAGAAAATAGCACTTCACCCAATCATAAGTGTATGGCCATCAAAGAAAGGAGTGATCCACCTTAGAAATAACAACTACCTGATTTAGACCTGGGTATGTGCAAGATAATGATGGGCCAAAAAGTGGCAACATGAAAAAAGTAGCATTTTGAACTCGCCAAAAAATGCAAAAATCTCGAGTGGACTTTTTTTTTTGGGTTGACTATCAGTACATTGCTCCATAGCAATGCCCAAGCCAAAGTACTACAAATCAGATATCTGATTTGTTTTGGATATCCAATTCTTGTCTAATATCTAATTTGAAAAATATTTTAAAATGTAATATTTTGGTGCTATAAATCGGATATCTGATTTTTCCACACATATACCCAAGAGTAATTAGGAGTTCGAGGGTGGGCAAGAGAGAGAGAGAGAGAGGGAAAGGGAGAG
>VDFB02165535.1:0-13381 GCA_007258455.2 Sequoia sempervirens | reverse complement strand
ATACTCGAAAAAAACTCACCAAACCCCAAAAAAATGACTCTACAACTTTAAAAATTGCTTAAATTTATTTAGAAACACATTTTTTGTAAAATTCAATGACAATATGTATCCAATGAGCCCATAAATGAGTAAAAAAGTCACTAGTAGAATTTGGGCAATAGAATGACTAGGTGACTAAAAATTTAGTCACAAATAAACTAAAATGACTAAATTCAACTAATTTTGTAACTCAAATTTATAAATGAGTAAATAAATGACTAATTTGGTCATTGACTAAAAAATTATTTAGTCACAGAAATAAAAATGACTAAATAGTTTGTCACCAAATACAAATTAGACAAAATTTTAAAAACACATTTTGTCCAATTATTGGTGCAATGTATTACACATGTCGATGTATTGGAGCGTATTCACATTTATTTTCCTTCATTGCAGAGATATTCCTCACTTCATTTGTTAGTTGCGGTGTTAGTCTGCACTGAGTATTTGATTAGTTATGCCAACCACTTGTGCCATTAGTACCAATTCAAAGAGGACCTCGAGACTTCGGTACAAGGTGCATTAAGGGCAAGGAATTCATAGTTTTGCAACTTAATTTGAAGTCGGCGAGGCCCCCATAGTGAATTCAGATTTGGGGACACCCCTCACGTTAGAATTCAAAGGTAATTTGAAACCCTCATTACATTAAACACAAAATCTTATATTTAATTGGCAACTTATAGTAGTTACACCACCGCCTAATAATGTTCTTACAATCTTGCCACTGCTCGGGCTTCATAATGTGTTTGAGCTAAATATAATAAAATTTTGGGTGTCAATGCAAAATCAAATTTCCTCAAACAATTTTGAACATTTTCATTGCAAGTGCAAACTTTCCTTGTGCAAAGTAAACATGTGCTAGATTTACCCACACATCAGGCATCTAAACAAAAATGTTTCCTGCTACAACTTCTTGTACCTATGTAAAAATTTCCTTTGCAATATCAAATTGACCTCTTTCAACTAGCACAATGGATGCCCCATTTGCAAAATAAACATTTCCTGGTCTCTATGCCAACACTTTACAATACATTTCTCTAGCCTTCTCAAGATGTTCTTCCTCCACCTTTGGATCCCTCCTCTCATTGCAAAAACTACAAAATAATTCAAATTCCCAAGTGAAATGTCAACATAAGAATTATTTGCATCTAATTCACTTTTTGTAGCTTTAATTATTTCTTTTGCTTTAACCCATAAATCTATTTTTAGTTCCATTTTCCCAATCATAGATAAAGAATTTGATGAGTTTTTATCCACCTTAAGTGGATCCCCAATCAATTCTAGGCTTAGTTGGTTCTCATTTTGAGCCTGAGCCATTGTTGCAAGACATAGATATACATCCACATAATCAAGAAACTTGAACAATATTAGCCTATATAAAATATTTTCTTTTTCAGTATCATGTAGTTGTTCAAACAACCTATCAAGATTACATAGTGTTGTGACGTTATCCCATGGTAACTCAAGTGAAACACCACCTTCTAATCAATGGAAGAATTTCATATCCTTAAAGTGTTGAACATTTGGAATACTGAGAGGGGGGGTGAATCGATATTCCATAAAACCATTCACATAAAATCCATCTAACCATTATCACAATCCTGACTGAATCAACAAGAGAGAACATAGAAACAAATCAATGCAACCATACACATGAACACCAAGATTTTTACATGGAAAACCCAAAAAGGAAAAAACCATGGTGAGGGTTAACTCACAATATATTATATTTGGATACAAAATATTACAGGGCTCACTGTTAGGACTCGCTATCCTTAAAAAGGCTCATTGCCAGAATACAAAAGATGGTTGACTGCCAAGATACAAAGATAGTGGCTCACTGCCAAGAGATTGAACTAATAAGACACACCTTCAATGTCCATGGTTCAATTCCAATGAAGCTCAGAATATGAAGTACTGCCTCACACATCAGTCACTCAACAAATCTACTTTGATCCATAACTGATAAAGCATTTAGGCTCAAAACTTTCATTTAAACTTCACACCTCTTTCCACTTTCCACACTTTCTTTTTTCTTCTTATCTCATTCCTAAAAACATCTTATATATATACAATTATATCTTAATCATCAATTAGGTTAGCCTAATTAGATGAAAACAAAACAATAAAAACTCTCTTTGTCGGCACCATAAAACATTTTATCCATGTAGTGCATTGTACCAAGTCGGCTAACATCCATAAAACATAACTAGTCTCCATAATGTATTGCATATGCTAAGTCAGCCAAGACTAGAACACAATTCTCCAAACCAACAAATAATCCTCAAAGCAAACACCTTCTGAATAAAAGAACACATTAATTTCCCATCATACCACCAACATAGAGACTATCAACAAAACCAAAACATAAGAATATTCACCTTAATAAAATGTGAATCCTCCCACATAGTATGTTGAGCAAGGAACAACAGTAGAATACAAAGTTGAACTCTACTAGAGATAACTATCTAAATGAGTCATGATAACATGGTTAAGAGATTAGAGTCATATCAAATCTTGTGGTTAATTATGGACTCAAATACCAACATACTAGTCCATCAAGAGTTATCACCATGTTGACATCAATGACAACATAGGAACAACCAACACAAATCATCCATACTTCATGCTCATGTTGCAAGGCTCCATAAATCCCAACAATCTCCCCTTTTGGCATTGATGGCAACATGCATGACAAAATCATTTTCCAATATATTGCAACTGAATACTCTGAATACTCCCCCTATCAAAATTGTTCTTCACAAAAATGGTTTTCCTTTGTTAACCTTTGCCTCTTCATCTTTCTATCTCTCTATCTCTCTATCTCTCCCCCTTTGACACCAATGACAAAGGATGGGGGTCTGGTATATCTATATATCAAAATGTGACCAAAAAGATATGAACACAACACAAAATTAACCTAAAGAAGAACCTCTGAGACTCTCCAAGATGACCTTCCATGATGATTTTCCTTCTTCCCATGAATCTTTTGCACTTATAAGAGTCTTGTGTAATAGCTCAATTTTAGTTAAGGACTCTATACCATCTGCTAGAGTATTGGGATTAAGATTAATCTCTGATAATTCACCAATACAACCAAGAGCACTAGAAACAAAAGTGTGCCTGAGTTTAATCATGTCTTTGAGTGCCACAAACTTCTTGATAACTTTTGTCCTTTGATCCTGTAGAGAAAATATTTTTTCCTGAAGCTACATGATGTAGGACCACCTCTGATTATCTCTATCTTCTGCTAACTTGTATGTATCTTCCTGAATGCTCATCTAGGATTCACTCATCCTTATTTCATTTCTTATGTTTAGTGTACTTCCTGACAAATCTAGGAAAAAAGAAAGTAGTGCATGTGCCTCTTCTTCACAACCGTGTACACTCTCCAATTCCTTCATCACTTGGTTGTGTTCATTTGCACATTTTTCTTTGATATCTTCCAAATTTCCTTAATCAGACCTAATTTCAGTAGGTGCTTCAAGTCCGGAGATGTATACCTTCAAAGAATTAATCATGCCTCTGAGATTCTCCACAATAGAAATAGATGAATCAAAATTAGGACCAAGAATAACCTTCTACAATTCTTCCAAAGCTTTTTGAATATTTATTCTTTCATGCTCATGTTCAAACTCTCTTTTTTTTGCAACTTCTTGCTTAACAACACTCTTCCTTTTCTTCCCTGTTCTGGTTGTGCTATCAGAGGTACCTTCTACACTGAGATTCTTAGGGATTTCCAAAATAATTTTAGCATAATTATCAACTTCAGCCTCTGACACTTCATAATCTAATTCAGATATGCATATCAACCTTGATTCAATTGCTTCCATGTGATAGAAATCTGTAGACACAAGAAAATTAATGCTTCTGGAGTACCTTTCAACAACACTTACAGGAATCCTAAACCTTATGTTCATCCTCATCTGAAATGTTCCAAAGAATGCAGCAAGGGCAGTCTCTTGTGCATTCGAGCTACCAAGATTTATCATGAAGTTCTTGATTTTGATGGGTAATAGGCTATGTATTTGACCATTCTAACCTTCATATTACCAATAACTCTCTCAAAAAGGAAAAGAGCAGACAGACAACAAGATTTCCATACCATAATGTATTCTTCTTACTCTTCTAGATTTCCTTTAAATTTTTCAAAAGATGTATACTAAGTAATTCACACAAATCATAATCCATACCTCTTTTAACCATATCAATAACAGTATGTACAACAACAATAGAAACTATGAGGTCATTATTAGGGATACAGACTTTGTGACCGACGACCATAGTAGCATAACTTATTATCGGATAAAAAATTGGTCTCAAATCAATATCTTTCCCTTCAAGATTCACACTGGTAACCTTAATTATCTCTTGCTCATCCATAGCCTTCCATTTGGAAACCAGTTACATCTCTGATAGCTTCTCGAGTAATCAAATGTGCCTCATCAATCCACAAAGATTCATCGTGAATTCTGCTTAAGACTATTCAAATATACTTATTTTCAAATTCAAACAAAGGTATTTTCTTCCAAACAACCAATTTTTTTCTCAATTAACACTTTGTAGGCATCATGGCTCTCTTCCAATTCACTTTCCCATAGCATGCTCAACTAAACTGATGACATTTCTTTTATCTTACTATAAACAAATGCATAGATATCCTCTATGGGAACCACTCTCAAAGGGACGTGATAGAATGCACCAATGAACTCTTTTGACATATCCTTCAAATATCTTCTCAAATTAACTTTCTATTTATCCACAATATTCACAACCTTTGAATTATCCATAGCAATAAAAGTGAAAGATTGTGCAAATAGGAATACTTCTATAAATTCCAACAATAAATGTATATATATCCTACTTCTGGAGCTCACTTTGAATCCACTTGTTCTTTTCTTCAAACCCTAAAAAATCTAAATTGCTCTCTAAGATTCCTTTGCATGCTTCTCCAAAAGTGCATAAGCCTCTTGAATTATCTAAATTTATTCCTTCCATTCCAAATGATTTTGCAATAAATGCTTCAAATTGCAAGTATATTTCCTCAAAAATTGTGTATGCCTCCATTCTTTCAAATTTTGTAGAATTTATCCTTCACACATGCGACTGAGAAAAAATTCCTTAATTTCCTTATCACATTAAATATACTTCTTTCATGATGTGACACAAGTATCGATGAGGGGGTTGATTAGATTTTCTGATAATTGCTCCCCCTTAGCCACTACTTTACTTAGAAATTAACTGGAGTATCTGCATCGGAGGCTGACATAGATAAGACTGATGATTCAACTTGCTTTCCTTCCTTTCTCCAAGTCCTTTTCATTTCCTTTCTTGCTTCTTTTGGATCAATTATTTGATCATGCTTCTTTTCTGGATAATTATTTTTTCTTCTTTTGCAGTTATTAACAAGATGTTCCAGATTGTTGCATTTACAACAAACATCATTCTTCTTTCCATTCTCTTTTTTGTTCAACCTATCTTCACACAGACTAACTTTATATCCAATCTTCTTGCACATAAGAAATTTTTTAGAGAATGATAAAGAATCATTCATTTTACTTTTGCAGTCCTTTGCCTTATGACCAAATTTCTTGCAAGAATAACAGACACCATTGAAAGATAAATACCTTTTAGCATCATGTCACTTGATAGGAGTTCTTTAGGAATTATTTCTTAGATCCTTGATTTATCCATCTTTGCAATTACTCTTCTTATCAATAGATTGCTTTTCTTTAGAACTTTGACCTTCCTCAAACCCTAAACCACTCTTATCCATTGTTGATCTCTGAGAAGTAATCAATTCATCAAGCATTGTCGAGCTTATCTTAAATTTTTCTTCAAAAATTCTTTCCTTTTCCAGATTAGATCTTAAGATTTTTGCTTCTTCCTCAAGCTTTATGCATTCATCTATCTTCCTTTGAATTTCAATTTCCTGACATTCTTCAGTTTTTTTCTTTTCATCCAATTTTTGCAGCAAGTTGGAGATAATTTCATCTTCCTTAACCAATAGATCGCATTCTTCAACACTTTTACTTTTCAATTTTTCAATATACTCATTCGCTTTCATCAACCTTTCCTTCAGATCTTCTATTTATTTTGAATATCCAGCAGAGACCACTTCTGGAGGAAAAAATTTCTTATACTAAAATTTTGGAACCTTCCTCAAGCTATTAGGCTTCTTTTGAGGAACCAAGCTCTGATACCAATTGTTGAACATCCAGAATACTGAGAGGGGGGGTGAATCAGTATTCCATAAGACCATTCACATAAAATCCATCTAACCATTATCACAATTCTAACTAAATTAGCAAGAGAAAAGATAGAAACAAATCAATGCAACCATACACATGAATACCAAAAATTTTACGTGGAAAACCAAAAAGGGGAAAACCACGGTGAGGGTTAACTCACAATATATTATATCCAGATACAAAATATTACAGGGCTCACTTCCAAGACTTAGTATCCTTAAAAAGGCTCACTACTTGAATACAAAAGATGGTTGACTGCCAAGATACAAAGATAGTGGCTCACTGCCAAGAGATTGAACTAATAGGATACACCTTCAATGTGCAGGTTTAGTTAGAATGAAGCTCAGAATATGAATTACTGCCTCACACAGCAGTCGCTCAACAAATCTCCTCTAATCCACAACTAATAAAGCATTTAGGCTCGGACCTTTCACTTACACTTCACACTTCAAACCTCTTTCCACTTTCCACACTTGCTCTCTTTTTTCTACTTATCTCATTCCTCAAAACATATTATATATATACAAGTATATCTTAATCATCAATTAGCTCAGCCTAATTAGATGAAAACAAAATAATCAAAACTCTCTTTGTCGGCACCATAAAACATTTTATCCATGTAGTGCATTGTACCAAGTTGGCTAACATCCATAAGACATAACTAGTCTCCATAATGTATTGCATACGCTAAGTCAACCAAGACTAGAACAAAATTCTCCAAACCAACAAATAATCCTCAAAGAAAACACCTTTTGGATCTAATAACACATTAATTTCCCATCATACCACCAACATAGAGACTATCAACAAAACCACAACATAAGAATATTCACCTTAATAAAATGTGGATTCTCCCACATAGTATGTCGAGAAACGAACAACAGTAGAATACAGAGTTGAACTCTATCAGAGATAACTTTCTACTCACAACCAAAAACATCTCAAGATCCAGGATATAGTTGTTTGAATGAGTCATGATAACATGGTTAAGAGATTAGAGTCATATCATATCTTTCGGTGAATTTTGGACTCAAATACCAACATACTGATCCATCAAGAGTTTTCACCATGTAAACCAACAAAAACCATCCATAATTCATGCTCATGTTGTAAGGCTCCATAATCCCAACATAAAGAGCATAGGAAAAATTGTAGAATTGGAACTAGAGATTTTATTTATGAATTCAACCCAAATTCCATTTCCTAATGCCTCCATTAAAGTTTGTTGAGCCAACTTTAGTTCATCACGCTTGTTAGGTCTCAAAAATGCAAGTTTGTACCACGAGAGGTTGTCAAGCTCTCACAACGTTTTTGTCTAGCGTACAAGGTCAAATGATGAATTTAAACCTTCTTCTCTTTAGGAACTACCAAACCTAGGTGGGTATACCTATGTGAATGAAGCAAATTTGAATTGTATTTATTCCCTAAAGCAATCTATCCACAATGGCAGTTGGGAGTGGATAAATGAATTCTTATTTTGGTATAGATTGTATAAGCAATATCAAAGAAATATGCTCAGTTAACAGATGTGAAATATTTTAAATGAAGTGAAACTAAATGATGGAATGTGGGGGACCAGTGCTTTGTTGGGTATATGGAGTCAAATAGAAATCAGAGTTAAGTGACTTATAACTGGCAATAATTCTAATTGTTTGGCACTTCTATGTTTATAACTTGTATAAACAGGAAGGGATGTATTTATCAAATTCTTCTTTAATAATCCAAAATAATAATTCTAAGTTGTTGTGAATAATCAAGATGATTTTAATATTTACTTGAAAGACCCAATTAATTATGCCACACAGATACAACAAATGTGCTCTGATAAATTGAAAATATGCTTGATATATTAATTTAAACAATAGAGAAATATTAAATATGGAGATAAACTGATAATATCTTCAATTAACTTAACAAAAAATTGATACCAACATAGAGCCACTGAATCAGCTATTTTCCATTAACTCCTTCAAAATTTACACGTGCATCTTGATCCTTTTTTATGTAAACATTGTATCAATCCCTATTCACCTACTTCTTCTATCTATCCTAATGATCTCCCTTTTGGTCTTGGTCTCTTGTATTTATATGAGAGGCAAACAAGCTTCAGACCAAAGGTTGTGTCTTTTAATAACAAAGTATAATTAAAAAACAGAAATAACCAAACAACTAACACATGCTCTAGTCTGTTAATCTTCAAGTAAGAAGCTTGTGGTCATCTAAGACATGTGCAAAGCCCTTACTTTATGATATATTCTCCCTCATGATGACACCGATCAATCCTCATCTGAGCCCAAATATTTTTCTTTCCATTTGCTTATTGTTAAGTCATTCAGCCACTTGAATTCTTGTGCAGCAATGAAGTTTGTAAGGTGGCTCTTCCATCTGTTGTCGAGCAAATTTATGGCATCTACAACAAACTTTGTATAACCATTATCCAATGTCATAATTCCATCAAGCAGAGTGTGAAATTTCTCTAGATTGATATCACCATCACCCTAAATACATGTCAAGCATTGAGGAACCATTTCATCAAACTCATTCTTCCATTCATCCACACCCTTGAGTTGTCCATCACCTTTAATGATCAAAGAACTGAAACTGTGTTTTATTGAATCAAATGAATTCCTTATATTCTCTACCTTCTTCATGTCAATCAAATACTTATGCTCATCAATAACTCCCTTCACCATCTCTTAAGTAGGCTTTAATCTTGGAGGTGCATCAGGATCCCTTTGTGTTGCTTTGCACAGAGTGGTTAAAATATGGTAAGTGGGCTGCCATCTTTTCTGTAATTCCTCTAAGATAGGGGAATTAGTATTTATTTGTTCCAAATCTTTCACCAAATGACTAAAACCCTCATATACTCCACTTATCTTCTCTTTTAAAACTTCAACTTTGTGCTTCAATATTTCCTTTAAGGTACCCAAGATGTGTTGCTTGACATCATCCATATTATGTTTCTTCAATTTTTCAATCTCTTCTTTCAACTGTTGAATTTGTGGATCTTCAACTGGAGCAGGTGGATGATAGACAACTATTTCATCTCCTTTTACATTTGTGGCTTGTTGCAATTGTTGCTTTAATCTAAAATTTTCAATGAATAACTTATTTATTTCATCATTTGATAACTTGAGTCTTTTCTCATACTTTGTTATCTTCTTTTCCATGTTTTCTACTACATCTTTTGTAAACATGGTTGAATGCATAGTTATGGTTGTTGCGTCTGTTGGAGTAGTGTCCTTCATTGTCCTAACCATTGTAGATCCTCTCATTTCCTGTACTATATCTAGAAGCCTTGGCTTCCTTGTGTTCTTCTGCTTCATCCATAGGGCAAGGCTCTAGGTGGTACGATTGTATCCTTGCTTGAAATTCCTTCTAAATCAAATTATGCAACCAAGTTTGGATCATCTTGGGCTCTGATTTGATCTAACAGAAACACCTTGGAGAGTTCCATTCCAGGTATGATCAACATATTACTATTTAGCACCAACTCTCTTGCTTCTTTGGGAGTAATATTGATGTTATCAATATCCAACTCTACCATTGTTTGGGCCTGCACCTCTGCATGCTTTGAATCATCAATCCCAATGAGATTAATCTTTAGCCTGTCATAAAACTGTTTCATTTTCATTTTTATCCAAAAAAAATTTGAATTCCCTTGTATGGATGAAATCATCATCCTCCATGAACCGCAGAGAAGTAACTATTCTCTCATCATCTTGTATCTCATCAACAACTTCTTATGATATTCTTATTTTTGGGTCATGAGGCTCTAACACCTTTTGTTGCTCTGCTACCTCTTTCATCTCAGCCAGAATCAAGACTACTTCAACTAGTGACTCAATTCTTTGTTTCTTAGCAGGAGGTTTATCAGTTGGAGATGGAGGAAATGGATGAACTGGTGATGGAGGTGGTGTATGTGAGTGGAGGTCGTGGATGATGGTGGTTGGGGTGAAGATGGTTGAGCTGATTTCTCTTCTTGAACCTTTTTATAAAGTTCATCGAATTTACCAAGGACCAACTGCATCCTTTTCAAAAAAATCGGTTCTTCAACAAAGAACCCCTTGAACTTCTTATCTTTTTCTTTCTTCTGGTCCTCCCATCTCATCATCATTAACCATCTTTTCCTTGTTTCAAATACATCTGCAAAATATACCAGGTTCCTTATTACATCCTCTTCTGGATCAAATGCATGTGTTATCCCCCTCTTTGTAAGTAAGGTCCTAATATTTTTGATGTGACCCTCTAGATCACATATTCTCTCTTTTCCTGATCTGAGAGAAAATTTGGATTTTATGAATCTCTGCACTTCTTCCAACATATTTGACCCAACTGATAACTCCTAAAAAACTATCAAGTCAGACAAGAAAGTCCCCTTTCTCTGATTCTTCATGAGATCATGCACCATCCAGAGCATTTGCCACATAAATTCTAAAAACATTACTCTACTAGGAACAAATTTTGGTAAAATATGAGGGGTGTGATCACAACCATACACCCTAATGATGGTATATTGTGCAATTAAAAACCAATCAGCATAGTTGTGTGTGAAACCCTAGTCTGGTTTGTATTGCATGGGTCTCATGACCTCCATTAAAGATTTTGGTAACCTCGGTGTAGGAAAACCAAGGGCAGTAATTAGTCTGATGACAAATTCATCCCTAAACACAACAAAGTCACCTTCAGTGCACCTATTATCCCAAACATAGCACCAATTTTGCACAGGGAGCATAACTCCATTTTCATTTGTGCTCAACTTCATCCTTTTAGTCCACTTTCTTTCATTTTGAAATAGAATTAAATGACACAGTAGGGAATATTTTTTGAAAGTTATAGGGGCCTTAGCTTCCCTAACCTATAACAGTCCTTCATGAGTTTGTTATTCAATGATAGAAGAAAAATCAAACTCCACATTGGATTCAGGGTGTTGGATAATCATTGACATCCTCATCAATCCAATTGACATATTTTCTTCAACATCAATTCCAAGAATTTGACATAGTGCATAGTAGGTGTTTATGAAATAGGTCTGAAAGTCAGATACTAAAAAGGGTTCAAATTTTGAAGACGGAATAGGAAGGACTCTATTCTTGTCACCCCTTTTCATGTGCAGGGGGATTTCATCAATTCTATAAGTCCTTTCCAATCTCTTGTACTCCTGCTCTAGCCTCCCCAAATCTATTTTTGTGACAGCCTGCTTGTTTAGGTTAAAACACCTAATTATAGCTTCCCTTGATATATCTACTAGACATTGACCATCTGGGAGCCTGAAAACTTTCAACGGGGCATGATATCTACTAGACAGAGCTCTAATTAGCTCAACATCAACAAAAACATTAGGAACTATCAATTTTCCCATGTCAAGAGTCCATGGGTTCGATACCAGCACCCTTTCATCTCTGTTCCTATAAAAATACCAATACAAATTCCACCCAAATTATGGAATTATTGGATCTCTACACCCCTGAGCTAAATCTTTAAGACCCTCTTAGGACCTTTATCAACTGAACCAAGTAGCAAGGCAAGTAATGGCAACTGTAATGAAACTTTACTATATTTTTCCTCTTTTTTAGTTCGTACTTTTGTTTTCTTGGGCGTCATTGCTTAAAATTCAATGTGTGGTGAGTAAAGCTTACATGGAATATCGCTTGCTCTGAAGAATCCTTTTGACTGTCACACCTTAAGCTCACCTGTATTCAGCTTCTGCCACCACTAGCGAACAAATTCACAATCTTCCTTCTTTAATTTTTATATCATACCGCATTAATTCCCATATAAGTTCTATATCATTCAAATCCTTCACACCGAGTTGAATTTCATATTTTGATGTTGATTGATGTGACTGGCCTTCATTTAATGCTCCAACAGTTGATTACCATTCTACCACACGTCATTCTTTGTTCCTCCACGGTACCGCGGTACATAGTATTTACTTGTTCTCATTATATTGCACTACAGTGCACTTCCTTGGCCTCCCTGGCGGTACCATGGTGTATACTCAGTTCTCTACCTTATACCGCTTTACCGCGGGCCACATTCTGACCCCCTGCGGTATAGCGGTTCTCCCTTATGTTTGTTCTTGCTTCACTGCTCTACTATGGGCTTCATTCCAACCCTCCGTAGTATAGAGGTTCCCTCTGCTAGTGCTGATGATGACCCCGCTTTATCGCGGGCTAGGTATCAACCCTCCACGGTATAGCGGTAACATAGTATATTGCTACCCTCTCACCGCGCTACCATGAGTTACTTTGTTGGAGGCCACAGTAAGGAGGTAAACGGAAAGGCATGTATGGGGTGATCAAGTATGGTAATGGTATGGCAGTAAAAGGCTAATTTGACTTTGCGGATGGAAGAAACATAAATTTTATGAAAATACTGAGAGAGACCCTTGATTTTATATGACAAAATCAATAGAACTTTAGATGAAAATTTTGGTTCCTACAATGCTCAAAATGAAGAATCCCAATTTTCTTTAACAATTGAATGGGTACTTCTTCTCTACTCTTATTTAGAAGAGACTTTGATGTCTTAAGATAATTTAAGGCTGCACTAGGGTCTGACGATATTAATAACTCACCCATCTTGATAAATGCATGGGCATCATGTGGATCTATGTGAGTTTCCTTTCTTAATTTCCAAAGCCTTCTCTGCATGCCCTTGCTAAGCATATATATGGCCTACAACTTTTAATCTCTCACAATTCTTAGGGTGGACCTTTGGAACCTTTTCAAAATTTGAGAGAGAGCTCTTAAGATCTCTCAGCTTCAATTGAACTTGTCCACAAAATCTTGTGGCCTCTGGATTTCCTTGAAGGATGCCATGTAGTAGTGGCTAGTGGTGTCATAATCACCTTTACTATGATAAGATCATGCAATATTATAATATGAATGAGATTTCATGAGAGGGTGGTTAGTTAAAAAAAGAGCTATCTCAATCAAGTGTTCCACAAGAAAATGTTTCCCTGCAGTGAAGAAAAATGGTTTGCTAAATGATTCAATGTCATTGCATACTACGAGTATAATTAAAAGTCTCTACGCATCTTTTCCATTCCTTCATGAACACTACCTTTTTCACTAACTGTGAGAATC
>VDFB02165534.1:0-81245 GCA_007258455.2 Sequoia sempervirens | reverse complement strand
CTTTGAACCTATTAAAGGGACAATTCAAATACCTTTTCTAGGGTTGCAGAAATGAAAATGAAACAACCTAGCCAATGCTAGAAAAGGGATAGTGACAATGTCCTATGGAAAAAAAAAAAGCTACACAAGATTAACTATTTGGCTAGGTGGTAACCATCACCACTAAATGGGAGTGAGATGTAAATAAATGTCAGGTCCTATCACAACCATCACCAAGGTATAGAAATCATACAACAATCAATGTTGGTGCGATCCAGTGCTTAATTTTAGTCATCTTCTCTATCAACATAGCAGGGAACACATGACATATCCCCAAGGCAACCAAAAACTGCCTTCGACACCCTTCCCACAACCACCACAAGGATTAAAATGGGGAGGCTAGTGGGAATTTTGTCCAAGATTTTTTAAAGAGAAGGCCATTCATCACCTTTGCTTCGCTCAATGAGAAGACCAAAAACCAAAAAGGCTCGCAAGGATTCCAACCAAAGTACACACAATAAAACTAATGACTAACAATATAGAGAACAACATTCAACATAGGCTATATAAAAATCACTGTTTCATTGCATTGTAACCATAATGACTAAACAAAAACCATAAATCAAACAATTTTGGCTTCAAAGTTAATAAGTGATGCAAAAAAAATCTTCTAGCACCTCTTCTAACAAACTTTCCTGCACAAAAATGGGAAAAATATTATCATAGGAGACACTTTTGTTTTGCATTTCCAACCATCAACCCATGCAAAAAACACAAAATAACCTCCACCCACCTTTGTAGAAGTTGTAAAAAGCTTAATCCAACATGCACCCTCACAAAAGCCTACCCTCGTTGCTCATGACTCTCATATTAGGTATATCAATAGAACAACGCCAAACAATGCCTTATTGAAAATTTACCAAACATTCATTTTGTTCCCTAAGGCATTAAATGGTAGATGTTATTATGACCATCCCTAGTACATGAAAAGCATACAACAATTAATGTTGATGCGAACCAACATTTAATTTCCATAGCCTTCTCTATCCATAGGGCCCAACGAACACCACCTTATTCCCAAAGTAGCCAACAACCTCCTCTTCCACCTTTTTCACGGCCATCAAAAGGTCAAAAAGTCTGGGAGGCTAATAAAAATTCCAACCAAAGCTATAACCCATCCACCACCTTTTCCCAGATCATAGGAAGTCTAAAAAATGGGGAGGCTAACGAAAATTTTGAGCAATGTTGACATATATATATATATATATATATATATATATATATATATATATACATATATATACATAGACATATATATACATATATGTATGTACATATTATACATATTATACATATACATATATATACATATAGATATACGTGATATATACATATATGTGGGTATAAAAGTGTGATCATCATGGAACAAACAAGCCCTTAAGTGGTGAAAATTTAGAACAATCGAGTTAGAAACTTGATGTGTAAATTTGAATAAGTTATACAACTATTTCCAAAATATCTAAGAACAGAATCTATAGTACCTCTAATGTAGTTTCTAAACTACTAGTTTTATTTTAAAAAATAAAAATCTATTTTATAAAAAAAATTGAAATTTCAATGTAGTAGTACTTTAAATTTCAAGGAAAAAAAGTAGGTGTATGTCTGACCACCCTAACCACAATAAAATGATAATTATTTTTTATAAGATTTTAGATATAAGTAGAGGACTTGTGTTTGGATGTGATGCATAATTTTTTGTAATTTTATTCCAAGTAAATAATTAATTATGATTTGTTTATTAAAACTTTTAAAAAACATAAAAACTTGTATGTCTGACTACCTTAACTTGGTCAAAACTTCATGAAATTCATTTTTTTTATAATCCTATAGTATGCGAAGCATAGAATGTGATGCATGTTTCGGATTCAAAAAATGTGATACTGTTTGAAAGCCATAAATGTTTTTCAATTAGCCTATCAATCAGGACTTTAGTCGTAATTCAAATAGAAAATGAATAATAATTATTTATTAAATTCAAAGTAAAACATAATTTATATTGGTGGAAAGCTAAGAATCTCCTTTAAAAACCCTTTTTGTTTCATCAATTTTGGGTAAAAAGAGTTGTCAACCACATACACTACACATACTCATCATATCACCACTTTTTGGCCCATCATGATCCTGCACATACCCATATACATATATGTATGTACATACAATACATACTATATACATACATATATATACATATAGAAGTTACGTTGTTTTAGGGTATATTGTTAGATTTTTGATAAGGTTGTGTTGAAAAAAACTATATAGTTTGTTCACACCAATATTGTTTAATTTATGGTTTTGCTTTTTTAGTGATGTTCTTTGTATGGGTTTTTCACTGTTGATAACAATATTGTTTCATTTAAATATAGAGTAACAAACCAATGGGGGAATATAACCCAAGCCAGCCAACAATGATAATAATATTGTTTCATTTAAATATAGAGTAACAAACCAATGGAGGAATATAACCCAAGCCACCCATCAACAATCAACAAAATCTGCACCATCATTAAAATTTTATTATGTTACAAACACCAGCAAAAAATGGAATCCATTAAATAAATGTAGCCCACAAAAAAATGGAATCCATTAAAAGAATCCCACAAAAAATCACAATGCCAAAAAATGTTGCATAACTTTAACAATTTTATTTCATTCCAAACATAGCCACAAGATGCAAGCCACATACAAAACCCCACAAAGATTCACAACAACATAGCAAACCAATCCAAAAAAAGAGTCCTTGCTGAATAGAAGCATATTATAATTTGAAACAATACATATATATACATACATATACATATACATATATGCATATATATTTATATAAACACACACATATATACATATATTTATATATATAGATATACATATATAGACATATATATATGTACACATATATAGTAGTTGTGAGCATCAAGAGCAACCTTTTGTAAAGGTGCAAGTCCAATCATTGGTTGTGGAATTTCTATGAAACTAGTTGTAGGCTATTTTGTGGGTTTTTGAACGAAATTGGAAGAGGTGTAGCCAATGGAAGTGGGGCAACTGTGACTCAAGAGGTGTAGACTAAGAAAAGCGTTCCTTGAGTATCTCTAAAATAGTAAATGTTATTTTCCAAAGGGTATTGTTGATTGTTGCAAAGCACAAAAAAGAGCACATCAACAAACTAAGCCAAAAAAAATAGCCCAAGCTAGCCATCAACAAATGACAAAAAATATTGTGCCTTAATAAGAATTGCAAGACTTTGATATTTAATATGCACTGATCTGTGTGTTTTTGACATTTCATCCAAACAATATTCACATGTTTGAGGTCCACCTATGGATATCAACTAACTTTCGAGACATATACATTGATGTGGAATTTGTTTTGCAACTCTAAATACATCTATTCCATGTGTTGGATGTATATGTAAAAATCTCTTGCTTACAAATATATGCATGGAAAAAGGTATGTGTCTATTTTGTATTTTTTTATTCCTATTTTTCTCCATTGTGGATATCTATGTATGTCAAATTAGATGTAAACACCATATGTATATATTTGTTGCTCTACTTATTCCTTTCATAACATAGGGTGGACAGCAACCCTTGTCTTGTTCTTCCTCATTTCAATCAGCCTATGTATACATACATATGTTTGTGAAATAAATGTCTATGTAGTTATCGATAACGTATTGTTGGGTGTCATTCTCTTGGTTTATGTTGTTGTTGAAGGTAGATGTGAGTGAGGATAGAAAGCTTCTGTGAAGGTGCAAGTACGTTCATCGGTTGTGTAATCTCTGCGAAGGTGGTTGGATGTTATCTTGTATTTTTTGCATGTGTTGATGGTTGCAAAAGGTGCAAACATGTATCTATCTAAAATTAGATACAGACAATATTCATATTTGTTGCTTAATATGCTTGTTCTTTTCATAGGTTAGTGATGATTTCTATTTAATCTATGGTTCCTATCTAGTGGGGATGGTGCATAACACCAACAATTTTATTATGTTCCAAACATATCCAAAAAATGGTGGCCATAAATAGAAACCCACAAAGATTCACAGAAACAAACCCAAGTTAAAATATACTCATTTCTCAACACAACCCTATCAAAAAATTGAAACAATATAGTCTTCTCAATATCACATTCTCGAAAACTAACAATGACAAACCATATACATAAATGTAATCAATAGTAGAAAATTAATATATATATATAAATATATGTATATATGTACACATATATACATATATATATACACACATATATATTAATATTAAAATATACCCAATATAGCCTAAGGCTGACAACAATAATCAATAATACCTAATGTAACCAAACATAGAATCAATGTCACGCCCCGCCGTGTGAACCCCAAAGGAACAAATAACAATGGAACAATTTTTTTTAAAAGAACATAATAACTTACTTAAGTATTTCAATAACAATGTATTAAGTTACACGACTAGTTCCATTGGGGTACACGAGGTGACATTACTATACTAACACATAACAACAATAATAAGATAACCATAATTAATCAATTACGTAAATCTATTCATTCCCATTTCATCATATAAATATCCATTAAACAATAACCATATTAATACCATATGCACATATGACAACGAAAGATACTATAAGAATATGAGCATTTATATTACCACATTTATAACACAACTTAACACAACTATTACAAATGATCGCTCCTGAATAAATACATGGCCTGAATAAACATTACATCAAAAAGGTAGTAAGATACAATTGACTGAAAATACATCTCAATAACCTCATACACAATTTACAACAAGGTCATCCCAACACACGTGGGAGACAATACATCAATGAATACATTACATCTGAAGTATAACATACATCTGGTACAAAGAATTACTGGATCATCAACATCCACCAAAGAGCCCTGCAATACAAGATACATCTACAACAGAAAGGGAAACCCAACGTGGTGCGAAGCACGTTCCACCCAACCACCCCCATGCTGAGAGTAGACAAGGAAGGGTCCCCGACCAAGCACGTCTAACAATAACACAAAACTAACTCCAGACAGACAACTTAACATCAAAGACCACTTAAAAACTCAACAACGAAAAATCCAAAAGGCACAACAAACCACTGAAGAACATAACAAACAGTCATAATCACAACATCAATGAAACTCAGGACATAATATCGAATATTACTTACAACCATGACCAAAGACAAAACAATAAATCACTTCCAGAGGACTTCAGTAAATCAACACAAATAGAATGTTAGAGAAGAGTGTCATCGCATGGTTTCACATGGATTCTCCAGACAACCTGTCACAAGGAGCAAACAACTAAACTATGCATCCACACACACTAGATCGATGAATCAATCGTCATCACAACACAATATCACACAAACATATAAAAGTATCAATTAGTAGCAAATAGTATCAAAAATATGGGGGTATTACATCCTCCCCCCCTAGGATATGGCTTACTCCTGGAAGCCATTAAATAGATAAGAGTAAGCACACAACAACCACGTAGAGAACATGCCACAAATCTCTATAACTAACCACATATTCATTCATTTCCTATTACCATATTCCATAATTCCATACCATATAACACGCAAATGCAACTCCAAAACCTCATAGGGTCAATCAGGCATTTGCTTTCACAACGAGGTAAAGCACAAGAAGTCATACAAGGGTGGACATAACAACGAAGCTGGTTGTCATCCAGCACACACAACACACAAAATTCCCACACAACACAATTTTCCATAATGCATTCTTCCAGTAGGAAGGATATCGGTGCATTGTACACTACACCGAGGGTCCTATCCCTTCCACTAGTTTCCTGCGCCATTGGACCTACACCACATAACAACGACTTCTCGGTAGCCAAATCAGATCAACCCAAAAAGGAAAACATAAACTAACGAACAAGAACCTAGGTCAACGCCATGGCTCATAATGCCTAGAGTATTACCTACGCAACTAACAACTTAATGGGTCCACATTATCCCAGAGCGCCCAGTGTTTAAACCTGGCTCTGATACCAAGCTGTCATGCCCCACCGTGTGAACCCCAAAGGAACAAATAACAATGGAACAATTTTTTTTAAAAGAACATAATAACTTACTTAAGTATTTCAATAACAATGTATTAAGTTACACGACTAGTTCCATTGGGGTACACAAGGTGACATTACTATACTAACACATAACAACGATAATAAGATAACCATAATTAATCAATTATGTAAATCTATTCATTCCCATTTCATCATATAAATATCCATTAAACAATAACCATATTAATACCATATGCACATATGACAACGAAAGATACTATAAGAATATGAGCATTTATATTACCACATTTATAACACAACTTAACACAACTATTACAAATGATCGCTCCTGAATAAATACATGGCCTGAATAAACATTACATCAAAAAGGTAGTAAGATACAATTGACTGAAAATACATCTCAATAACCTCATACATAATTTACAACAAGGTCATCCCAACACACGTGGGAGACAATACATCAATGAATACATTACATCTAAAGTATAACATACATCTGGTACAAAGAATTACTGAATCATCAACATCCACCAAAGAGCCCTGCAATACAAGATACATCTGCAACAGAAAGGGAAACCCAACGGGGTATGAAGCACGTTCCACCCAACCACCCCCATGCTGAGAGTAGACAAGGAAGGGTCCCCGACCAAGCACGTCTAACAATAACACAAAACTAACTCCAGACAGACAACTTAACATCAAAGACCACTTAAAAACTCAACAACGAAAAATCCAAAAGGCACAACAAACCACTGAAGAACATAACAACCAGTCATAATCACAACATCAATGAAACTCAGGACATAATATCGAATATTACTTACAACCATGACCAAAGACAAAACAATAAATCACTTCCAGAGGACTTCAGTAAATCAACACAAATAGAATGTTAGAGAAGAGTGTCATCGCATGGTTTCACATGGATTCTCCAGACAACCTGTCACAAGGAGCAAACAACTAAACTATGCATCCGCACACACCAGATCGATGAATCAATCGTCATCACAACACAATATCACACAAACATATAAAAGTATCAATTAGTAGCAAATAGTATCAGAAATATGGGGGTATTACAATCAACATGTTCAGTAATTATTTTATTTTGTTTCAACCATAACCAGAAAACCAAAGCCATAAGTCAAACAACATTGGTTTCAATAGCGACAGAGATGGAGAAAGCCACAATATGGCCTAGGCTATACAATAACAATCAACAAAAAATGTATAACCTCAACAATTTTATCCTGTTGCAAACATACCCACAAAACGTAAACATTAAAGAGAAACCCATAAAAAATTGACCCATATAACGCATCCATATATGAAACATAATTTTTTTTAACAAATAATATTCTCTTCTATGAACAACACCTTATTGAAAATTGAAACAATATAGCCTTTTAATCATAACCTGATCGAAAATGAGACAATATAGCTGAGCTAGATAGTAACAATCAGCAAAAACTGCATAAGGTCAACAATTTTTCCCCATTCCCAATATAACCACTAAATGCAAGCCATAAAGAGAGACCCACCATATATATATATGTATGTATATATGTACACATATATACATATATATAAACACATATATATTGATATCAAAATATACCCAATATAGCCTAAGGCAGAGAACAATAATCAACAATACCTAATGTAACCAAACATAGAATCAACAACATTAATTATTTTATTCTATTCCAACAATAACTAGAAAACGAAAGCCATAAATCAAACAACATTGGTTTCAACAGCCACCTAGATGTAGAAAGCCATAGTATAGCCCGAGCTATACAATATAAATCAACCAAAACTCCATAACATTAACAACTTTAATATTACACATATATATTGATATTAAAATATACCCAAGATAGCCTAGGGTAGAGAACAATAATCAATAATACCTAATGTAACCCAACATAGAATCAACAACAATAATTATTTTATTATGTTCCAACCATAACTAGAAAATGAAAGCCATAAATCAAACAATATTTCTTTCAACAACCACCCACATGCAAAAAGCCACAATATAGCCTGAGCTATACAATAACAATCGATAAAAACACCATAACCTCAACAATTTTATTCTGTTGCAAACATACCCAAAAAATGTAAACATTAAATAGAAAACCTTTGAAAATTGATAGTAACAAACCCACACAAAAAACACTCCTTTTTCAACACAACCTCCTCTAAAATTGAAACAATAAAACCTTTTCAACAACACCTTCTCCAAAATTAAATAATTCAGCTTAAGCAACAAAACTATAATAGACAATTCCCAATGGAAGATCACACAAAGCGTATAGGATTGACTATTTTATTCCATTGCAACCATAATCACAAACTGGAAGCCATAAATCAAACAATATTGGTTTAAAGATGAACCCAGATGAAGAAACCCACAAAACACACAAAATGACAGATAGGAACCCATGCTAAACCATAAACACAAAACGTGAACCTTAAACCAAATAATACTCATTTTCACAAACAATATAGTCTTTTCTCAACAACCCCTTATCAAAATTAGAAGCAATCAACAGTACCTTATGGAAAATAAAATGAAACAATATGGCAAACGGTTTTTTCCATATGCACTTCTCCCTGCTTGTTTCAAACAAACCTCTTTATGTCAGCTTTCTCCAGGCTACCTTGTTTCTTCAAGCCTGCAAACATACGCAGATAATAGAAACCATAAACATAAACCCAAAAAAAATCATAGTATCAAATCCATGCAAAACTATATACACAAAAAACAAACCATAAATCAAACAAGATATTTGAAACAATCAACAATACCTTATGGAAAATCAAGCAATATAGTCTAGCACAGACCGCAAACCACAAATCAAACAATATCGGCAAGGTTTTCTTTGACATGCACCTCTTCCCACTTTCTTCGAACACACCTCTTCTCCCCAAATTTCCTGCACAAAAATGGACAAAATATTATCATAGGTGACACTTTTCTTTTGCATTTCCAACCATTTTCCCATGCAAAAAACACAAAATAACCTCCACCCACCTTCACAAAAGCTACACAAAGCTTAATCCAACTTGCACCATCACAAAAGCTTACCCCTGTCGCTCACGTCTCTCATATCAAGTATAGCAATAGAACAACACCAGACAATGCCTTATTGAAAATTTCCTTGACATTCATTTTGTTCCCTGAGGCGTTAAACAACAACTGTTATTGTGACCATCCCCAATACACAAAAAACATACAATAATTAATATTGATGCAAACCAACGTTTAATTTTTCTAGCCTTCTCTATCCACGTAGCTCGAGAAACGCCTCCCTATTCCCAAAGTAGCCAACAACTGCCTCTACCACCTTTTTCACATCATCAGAAGGCCAAAAATTTGGGAGTCTAACAAAAATTCCAACCAAAGTTATAACCCATCCACCACCTTTTTCTCGACCGCCAAAAGTCTGAAAAATGGTGAGGCTAATGAAAATTCCGAGCTAAGTTGACACAAATAGCCTATCGGCTAACAAGGTGATATCATTTACATATTTCATATTTCATGATTTATTTTATTCATTTCATCATTTGGTTTAATTACCTAAAAGGGGTTTGACCAAGGAAAACCCCCATTCACTAATAAATAACAAGTCTTTTCATCTTGCATATTTGTGATTGTAGATCTAGACTATAGAATTGAAGATCATTTGGGGTGCAAAGTTGCATTACATAGTTGTCATTTTCACGAAAACTCACATATAGGATGAATCTAGAAGTTTCAGAACCTGAGATCAGAAGGGAAGAAAATGTAGACCTTGGAGCTCAAGATCTTGTTTAGAGTTTGTAGAAATTCAGAAGAGGACTAACACGCCATCTTGGGCATCTTAGGCCTCCCAAGCTTATTTTTCAAATATTTTCTAAGATCCGGTTTCGAGATCCGAAGACTCCGTATTTTCCCCAAAAAATAGCAGTGGGTTGAATAAGCCATTCTGTTCATCTTAGCCCTCCACAACACTTTTCTATGGATTCTTTTCATTTCTAGAATCCTCACAAAATCTCCAAACTTCCTAGGTACACATACCCTAACTTGGTATAGCTTAATTTCATCATTTGTACTCATTATTTGACTTGCATTAGTAGGTTTCTATGAGTTGAATGTTAAAATGTCTTTTCCAAGCATTTGTTTCATGGTGAACCCCAAAAATATGAAAGAAGCCCCTTGTAGGTCCTTCCTAATTGTGAAATTGACTCACCTTGTGAGGTTGTTAGTCAATCAAATTAGGACTCCTAGGACATTAGTGAATGATTGGTAGAAAAAGAGTGATATCTCAAGGTATCCATTTTTCAATTCATCAAGTACATTAAAGGAAGGTGTTTCTAAGTTGAAAAGCTAGCGTAACTAGTACATCTATATAATAATTTCACATATATTAAGGTAATATGATTTTAGAAAGCTCCTTAAAAGTTACCCACATACCCTACTGATAAGATCATTTGCTAGAGATTTGTAAACAAGTTGTAAAACTACACAAAATTATAGTTGGAAAGCATAAATTTGGATACTCCTTTCCTATTAAGGTTGGAATGTATTCTTGTGTAAACATGGAAACAACAAAGATAACTTAAATTGAAATGACTCCTTTGACCATGAATTCTTATGATCTCCCAAGGGACAATTTTGACCTAATTAGAAAAATCAGCAAGGTCATTGGATCCTTTTACAAACATGAGATTGCTTTAGAAGATAATTGGTCCAAATAAATGAATGAGTAGAAATACAAATTGATGGAAAATTTTATGTTAACTATTAGGTCAATGAGATCCTATAATATTACAAAAGTTCCTAAATAGCTAAAATAAGACATGAGAATATTGAACCCTACATATAGTACTTAGGGAATATTCAATCTACCAATATGCAATATAGATTTATCAATAAATGGAGATTAAAATATTGAGGACAGGGAGAAAATTTGATGGCATGCTCTAAATAGTGGTTGGCTCAACCATTTCCAATGTTATAAATACCTCACCCAAGTGCTCAAGAACAAAAACTAAAAGAGGTTGGATGATCCTCTAGTGCTACAACTACAAATCATAAAGAAAAAGGTAGCAACACAAGTATCTAGAACCAAAATAAAGGGAGAGGAAAAAGACTTCCTAAAAGAAAATAGTAAAAAAGAAGAATTCCCTCTTCAAAGAAGAGAGAGATTTCACACTCAAGCCCAAGAAGGAACTTGTACCATGTCAGTACAGTTAAACCATAATATTTAGAAAAGGTAGAGAAAATATGATCAGGCAGATCATGAAGATGATTTCTCCTTTTCTACAAAGGCTTTTTAGACACCAGCTAGTAGAAGTAGAGAAAGAAGGTTGTAAACTAGAAAAATAGATGTAAAAGTAGGAAAGATAGCAAACATCTCTATTCCTTTATGTTTCAGGCAAAAAATTGACATGATACTAGGTGATTACCAAATACAATAATGAATATGGGTACTCAAACTCAAGAAGAAGAAAAATAATCTTTGTAACTAGTCATTTCCATCATTCTAGAATGAATGACAAATGATGGAAGCACAAAAGAAGAGCTAAAGGTTCAATTAGCATTATGGATGACTTATGTCAACCATTCAATAGGGATAATAGATTTAGCAACATCATTACTCTCTATAAGAAGTGTTAAATAGAGATGCCCAACACCTAGACTCAAAAGACGTTCTACTAGTTGCTCAAGAATGGAGAGAATTTCTACAAGCACTTGGGACCCAAGTAACAAAGTAAGAACTAAAATATTATCAATCAATTAGTTATAAAGATAGGATGGCTAAAAAAATGGAGTCAAAAGTTCATGAAGACCTCATGTTTTTGGAGTATTACATCCCAATTTCATAGAAAATAAAGGCTACACCTTTAGAAGAAATGTTAAAAGTACCTATTATTGAAGAAGAAGATTAAGAAAAACCCAAAGAATGGATAAAAGTTGTTCAAATTAAGGTAAATATATTCAAAAATGTGTAAAAATAATCTAAGTCATAATAGGAATTTGGTTGACCAAGTGATGACCAAGGTGGAAAAGTTCATAGAAGATCTCTCTTGTCTATTTTTGTGAAACTATCATCGATGATTGGAGAGTTTACAAAGTCACTACATGGGTCAATATATGAAGCTTTTATTGATCAAATGATGAGAATAAATGTTGAAGTCCAAAAATTCCAGGATCATTTGGGTAGCTTGATGAATTATAGAAGCTAGAAAAGTGTGTCATTTCTCAAAGGATCAAGTTGAAGTATCATAAGGGGCAAAAATGATTGAATTAAATGAAGTCATTAATGCTTTCTCAATAGGTTTCAAAAAGCATAGAGACTTAGGTCCATGGATTATTTTATATTTTAATTTAATTATTATTTTTGATGGTTGTAATAAATGAACATTTGAGTTGATATTTATTGAGGTGGCATGGTTTCCTTTCTATTCAACTATTAACTTGTAGTTAGTTTAGTTCAATTTTTTTTAGTTCTATTTTAATTTTTCAATCAATGTAGGTTGCCCCAGTTCTAACTTTAGTTAAACATTTTCAAGTCCATAAATTTTGGATCCTCATTCCCTATTTATGTTTTTTTGAAAATAATGTAAAGTATTAGATATCATTTTTTAATAGAGAAATAAATACAATCTTTAGAATGATTGTTCTATTAGATTTTATGGATTTCTATACATATTTTAATTATAGGATAATGCATTTTTTTAGAAAATGGAATATTGATTCTTCATAATGGTACTTTCATTTTTTCTATAATATAAGTTGAATAAATTGGTGAAATTATTTATGTGTTATTGCTTTCTATAGAGTGTTTCTTCAAATCAATGCATGTATATGGTGTGACTTGAAAAATCAAGATGTTTTACTTTTTCTTTGATGATTGCATTAATGTTATAGTGATTGTGTGAATTTCAATCATCATCATATTAGTTTATTAGTTTTCAATGTTCATTCAGATTTGACAAATTGAATGAAAAATATCATTGTCCATTTTTTAATTAATTTTCAGTATCTCACCCTAATCTTTTGTCCTTTATTTTAAAACCAATCATTTATATAATCTTCATAAATTTAGGAGCAATTAAACATCTTAGATCTACTAAAATAATTGTAATTCTTGTTAAAACACCATAGATCTAAATTTAAAAGAGCTTTGAGACATATGTTAAGAAAAGACCTATGTTTTTTAAAAGATTTTGTTTGAATTTGAGATGATACATCACAAATGTCTAGGTTAGTAGAAAAAGACCCCTTGTTAAAATAATCACATAAACCAATAAGTTGTTAATCATAGTTAAGACTTGGCTATAAATTGAGGATAAAGTATAAATCCCTACTTTACAAGAGGAGTAGTGATCTATCATTACTTAGATTTGGTTGTGCTAACACCACCATCAAAATATACATGTTTCTCAACCATGTGAGATGAGACAAGAGACAAGATAAAAATACCTAAGTGGATACTTAGCTACTGTTTATAGGACTCTCCTAGACAGGATAAGAATATATCTAGTTTGATAATGTTACTATTTACAATAACAATGTTGATTATGTAAAAATAGTTACCACGGTACATAGATAAATTATCTTAGTCTATTGAATGTGTTTTGTTATACATACACTCATAATATTTAGAGGTCTTATCCAAGCTCCTTAGGGTCAAACGTGAGTGTCACTGAAATGATTTGTCTTATAAAAATGCTCTATAACTAGTGTAATCATCCATCTAGAATGCACAGTTCTAAAAACTACTTCACATTGATATGTAGTATCCAACTATTAGTAAGCATAGTGGTATCTAAAATGCCTTAATGGAAGTTGGTAGATTACTAGGTTCAAGTTCTCTAATATCAACACATTTTAAGAAATCCTTTACATACTTGACCAAACAATTGTAAAAAGGAAAAGAAAATTGTAATCTAAATGGAGTCTAAGATTCCTTTTATGTTCCAAATGATGATGTTCTCAGACTAAATCTTGCTTATTCTTTTGATTTCCTCCTTATGATCACCTATCATTCCCTTTATAAATTAATTGTAGAAATGAATTCCTTTAAATATGAAGACATAATAATTAGTCACACAATTGTATACTAAGAAGACTGATAATAACTATTTAAAAGGTGTGAGAAATCATGTAGTTTTAATAGGTGTGAGTAATTTAATAGCTATAATAGGTGTGAGAAGGTTAGGATTTTGATTTTTAAAATTTAAATTTTGGGGTCAATTTTGAATTGCTCAGCCCTAAACAAGAAAGTGTTGACTTTGAAGTAGGAATCAAAAATTTAGTTATGGATTCAAATGTAGGTGTGATAAATGACTAGCAATGAAAAATATATGAGAGTGTATATAAATAAACATAAAATAAAGATCAAATGTAAAAAATTAAATACAAATGAAAACTAAAATAATAAAATAATATAAAATAATATGTCAAACATAATACAAAAATACCACTTATTATTATATATTTATATTGATTAAAAGAACTAAAAACTTTAATATTACATTATTGAAATCTCGTCATAATAAACTTTCTTATATTAAAGCCCTCCTCACCCCTTTTTAAATGTATGTTTGACATAGTTTAAAGTCAAGATCGGTTTTTCTTTTACAAAGTGTTGAGTGGCCCCTTCCATGCAAAATAAATTGTTAGAATTTATTTTATTTTTTGAAATTTGAAAGTTCAAGTCCGTTCATTGCAATTCTATTTGTCAATCTAATAAGTCTTTTCAAAAGCTGACTTTAATATTATTATGTTATCACGAAATGACTCTAGTATCGTAATGTTTATGTTGGTCAAATAAACTAGCAATTGCACCTGTGGGGTGCAATGGGTACGCCGAAGAGAGTATAGTGAACTTTGTGTTAATTTAGTTTATTAAAAAGTGGAAAAACTGATTTAGAGCCATAAAGTAGAAATAAGCCCACAATATGTTGTAATTCAATTGAAAAAGTGAGTGAACCGTGCTTCTTGAATTCCCAATGTATTGTACATTGCCAATTGCATTTCAATGAAAGTTTTTGAATCCTTTTTAACAAATGCCTTTGTGTACAGCTTGCAATGATGGCATTCCATGAGATCACAATATTTAAAGGCATTTTGTCAAACACTTCATGCCCCTTGTCTATGATGTATCCTTTATGCTTTGGTGGATGTGGATTCAATATTAATTTTACCTTCAGATGAGGATCTATGATCTGCTCCAGCATTTTCTTTCTCCAATGGTGCAAAAATACCATTTAGCAATGCTTTCTTGTTCTCATGGAAGTGAAGGATTACTTAGTGAGCTACTGCTAGCAATAGTATTTTGGGTCCAGGCATCCAAAGTTGCCTTTGATTTCATTGTTAACATGAGTATGGTCAAGAGTTGGTCTAGTTTTCTGTATATCAAAACCAGCAATAAAGTCATAGATTTTGCACAATCATCATCTGAAGGTTAAAAAGGGACATAATCAATCAGAATCAGTAAATTTTTGCCTGTAAACAATTAAATCCTCTCTTAAAAGCTTAACACAGAACATGCATACATAAAGTATAAATATTATTCTAAACTATATCATTTTGGCAGAAGCATGAGCATCAAGAAAGCATGCAATTTGAAAACATCCAAGTCTACTGGTATAAGATTGATTTTAATACCACCACAACACAATCATTTATATGAAAGAAGTTCTTGTCTATAGATCGAAACCATAAATATTCCCCTTGTGTTGATTTACACAATGAAACAAAAACAAAAAACCCATGGCTCTAAAACCTAATCTTTTGTCATCATTTTGATCAAAGCATAATTATCAAGAAAGCATTTAATTAGAATACATCTAAGTATACTGCTTTGAACATTGGTTTACTAGCCAACACCATTTATTTAAGTGAACATGAAAAGCAAGTAAAATATCAATATACTTTTCAAATCTTTAGAGAACAGTCTAATATACTCATATAACAATCTCAGAAACAATGTCTCAACCCTATGAAATCCATAGCAAAAACATAGAACAACACAAAATGGTTTAATTAGAAAAGTATAACTACCACTATCCTTAGAGTTGCTATTTAAATCTATTCACAATAAACAAAAAGTAGATCTAAGTATATCAGAATTGACAGCTTTTGTTGAAACAAAAATGGAAAATTTGAAACCACCAAATAAACATAAAATTCATTGCACACTTAAAATTAAAAAATATGTACGTGAAGAAGCAAATAGGGATCTAACACTATGCACAACAAATTAAAAACTACCAAATAAGCATTAAATTCATTTAATAGTTCTAAAAATTTGTACGTGAAGAAACAAATAGGGATCTAACACTATGTATTACAATAATATCACAATTGAAAACAACCACAAATATATAACATATAAGATTCACCCATTGATAGCAACTGGCAGGGAGGCTGGAGGGAATTTGAACAGCTAGATGTAGGGGAATTTGATGGGATTTCACCATATCTTAAGCAAGGAGAGTGAGGTAATTCGCTTACATTAATTAGTTATTTAATTTCTCTGTTGTTTCAATATTGCGGAGGTGAAACTATGTGCTCAGCAGAGAGGGATTGTTTATGTATTTTCTCTTTGTTCTTTTTTTTCATTTTCTATTACAAGCTTCAGATCACTGCTAGGTTGCAACCTTGGCAGAGATCATGGATCCTTTGTTGGGTCACAACCATTACAGGGAGAAAGTTGTACCCCTTGGTGAATGGGTTTTTTTTTCCTTGCCATGAAATAAATGGGAAAATACGTGGTATTCTTGGCACAATTTTCAAAATTTTCATGTTCGGAGAAGAATTGTTGTGTAAAAACCTCTTCTTTGCTTTCTGTCTAGATTTTTTTTGTCACAAACTCTCGTCAGATAGATACTTTTCATAGACATTTCAAAGGTTAGCTTTTGTTGCACTGAAAAAATGGTCCCATGGAGCGTTTGGAGGCTTTTCAAAGATATTTCACAGGGATATTTTAGCCATTGAACTTCATAGGAAAAGGGAGCTGCAAATCTGACAACACAGATTAAGAATGCCTCCAGCCAAACACAGTTTCTATTCATCCACAAACGCTTTAAGGTTTAGACTCTTATCATTGCAGGTCCTTTTGCTGTGGGATGGGCCTATTACTCTGTCATCCTGGGAAAATGGCATATGAATTGACATATAATATCCATGGGCTACAAGACAACATTGAAATCCTCGTTAGTGTTAATTCAAAGTGAGAGGAGAGGAAGGATGCCTAACCCTAGGAACCAAAGGATTTGCACCTCAAAGCCTGCTTTGGGAGTAACAGATCTTTCCATATGAAAATTCTATAAAACAAAATCTGTGACTAAAATCAAGAATCTCTAAATTCCTAAAGTTTATATATAAAATTCATACACAAAGATTGCAGAACAACAAGCGGACTCCATGCAAAGCACAAGATAGAGAAGTCGACAGCACATAAACAACATATCACAAATGAAAGAGATTGAGTGGGTGAAAGCTTAAACACAGAGAGAAAAGATGAACAATGCTCAGTTAGTAACATAAATGATGAGAATGAAGGCATACAAGACCGTAGGAGTCCATTCCCCAAGGTTCCAAACATTCACACCAATGTGACGGGCTGATATACTCTGATAAACAACATTCGCAAACTTCCCCAGCGGTGAAAGCCCATTAACCACTTCATCATTCCACATCACGCCTAGCATCAGAGAAACCGACAAAGTAATGCACCCAACCGTCACCATTACCAACCAGATAGTTTGCTTCTTTGGATACAATGTGCCACAAAACCTTCTTGGGTGCCACAGAACCTTCTTGGGTTTCTAAGCAGGGTGTTAAAAATTTCTTTGTTCATTTCCTCGCCACCCAGACCACCGCCCTCAAGGCCACAAGAAACATTGTGTTCCCCAATAGCATTTTCCCCAAAAAAAAAAAATTGTAGTACCAAATCCTTAATAAAGGGTGTCACATTATCATTGATAGGAGCATACCCTACATTTACAAAATGGGAGATGGTCATGAAAACTGTGAAGAAAGCAACATTCCCGCCAGAATCCTTCACATGGGCTCTCGCAGACTGTTTAGCAGTGAAATAAATAGTTGCTAAAACGCCTCCTATAAACTGAACTCCCACCTAGTATTACCCAAACACCTTCTCCTCATAAACTTTGTCTGGAAACTCTTCCCTTATTGTTAGCTTTTCCAATTTCCATGAAATTTCCTTGCCCGTGTAGACTGCAGAGGCCTTGTTCTAGAATAGAGCACCCAACACATTTTTCCATGTATTATTCTTGTGACCAAGCCTGATAGATGTCAACACATCTCCATCTGATCTGTAGGGCCTGTATAGAGTCAGCTTGGTTTTCCCAAGGACAAAATCACCAAACTCCTTTGTTTTATCACTCTGTGGTTGAACTTCCTTTGTAGACGTCTGTGGATGAATCTTTAGAGACTGAAATGACCCGCCATCAGATACCACAGTGTGCCCATCAAATGAAATGGGTACTCCTTACTTCTCTTGTATAACATCTCCACTCATAACCCCAACAATAGGGTCTGGAAATTTGAGAATTGTCTCCTAATCATTTTTGAATGGTGTTGAGCAGAAATAAAACACAACAGAAAATGATCCGACAGCGTGCTGATTCAAAAGAAAAAATATCCAAAACCACATTGGCAAGTGACTTACCTCAAGATTCTGCACAAATTGTGTCATGCTGTCAACGAGGCCGATGAGGAAAAAGGGGCAGAGTTTGCAGGAAACCCTACCAAAGAAAAAATTGCATAAAAGTGATACAAGCGAAAGCGAAAGCGAAAAGTCAATACTAGCGAGGAAGAGTTTGTAGGAGCCAGGAAAGCTGCAAAAAGGGGCAGAAAAAGGCCAGGAAAATGGAAAAAATTGATGAACCGCTGTGATTCGTTTCATCGTAGTTCATCGCTTGTCCGACAATCTGCAGCGTTCGATATGAAAAAGGATTGTGAAAGCTCAGCATGGGGACACCTTCGGCATAAATATAGACTTCGTGGCTGGCGAAAACGATCAATGCTTCACAATCATTCAACCTTCTTGTAAGCCCTATCGGTGCTTTTGGATTGTCGGCGGACAAAATGGCGAGCGGCTAAGATGGATTTCATCCGGGAAAAATGGCGAGTGGCCGAGATGGATTTCATCGCAGGCGATTGACTGTCCACCAATCTACACCGTCGGAGGTAAAAATGCCTCGCAAATACTAAGCGTAGGACGCCTTCGACGTAATTACCTTTGTTCAATACGGGTAAGTACAAGCAAACTTTCTATGGTGCCGTCTTAGACCCGTATCTTAGCACGGTTTTGAAGGAATTCATTTTCCTTCTTATATGGTTGGCCTCGTCACACAGCTCACGTTCATACTTCTGGATAAAATATTTTTTTATTAATTTCGACTATTTTGTGGCATTTTTCTATGATAACAATAGACATTCGTTTTCACTAAATAGAATCATCTTGAAGACTTGTTCGCGTTAAGAGCTAGGTATTTCGCATTTCTTGTACTGTTGTCGAGTCAGCCATTCAGTCTGTTATTTACTTCCTTGCGGCTTTTCATTCGTTAACATCTTTTGTTGTTGTTTTGATGATTCAGTAGCTAGTTTTGCTCAAAGAAAACGTTGTTGCAAACCCAAATGCATTGGAGAGTCGTGATTCCCTTTATAATTTGTGTCTGTTTGGTGGGCTTTACTGCTGCTGCTGCAAATTGTGTTCCAGAAAAGTGTGGTTCGATGAATGTGATTTACCCTTTTTGGATTAACAATTATGATTGCGGATACTCTGGTTTTCAAATCAATTGCACGAAGGATAACACTACTGGAATGATGGCTCCGTTCTTTAGTGGTCATCTGACTATTAATTCGGAGTCTCATCCTGTGGACTATTTTAAGATTATGGAGATCGATTATGCGGGTCACCTTGTCATAGATTCTTCTTCAATCGTAGCCAAGTCATGTAATAATACCGGTAATAATGCCAGATTCCTGCCACCTTATTATGGGCCTTTCACCATTTCCATGTCAAATAAGTTCGTGGTTGTTGGCTCCAACACGATCGGTACCTACGTGTCTGGGGATTTGGGAGACGCGAGATGTGTATCGAGCGATGTCCCCCAAAGTGATTCACCATCCTGCATTAATGGATGTTGTGAAATCACCCTTCTAGATAATTTGAAAGTTTTTAATTTCACGGGTGAAGGTAGGTTTTCCCTTAACAATAACACCAGTGATGTGCAATGTGGCTTCTCCACCATATTAGAGCCGACTACCTTCAGAGTGGGTATAATAAAAGAAACCTCTTTTGGGGAGAAGGTAAGAAGGCTTCTTATGGTCTCCGCTTTAACAGCAGTCTGAATTGCTCTACGGTTAAAGCAACTGCTGATTATTCTTGCTCCTCCAAAGCAGAATGTCTTGACTCCCTTCAGGAAAAGGCCACGTATGCAGATGCCTTCCTGGATATGAAGGAAATGGTTACTCGAATGGTATGACCTCCGCACTCATCTTGAATATAGCATTATTAGTATCATGATTTCTCCTTTTTAAGATTAACTGAATTTTCTTTTTTAATTTAAAACAAAAATAAAAATGAATTCAGGAATCTTCAATCTTCTTTAATTTGGGTGTCATGGATCTTCAATTATTATGTTTTCACTTGTATCATCATTTATATTCTTAAGTCTCCTCTCCTCTTGCTTCGATGATATGCAGACATTGACGAATGCAGTAATACAAGCTTGAATGCGTGCGTGGAGCCATCCAATGGTCGTGTATGCCATAATTTTCAAGGTACTTACAATTGTTCATGTATAAAGGGTTACACTGGAGATGGCTTCAATAACGGGTCAAGGTGCGAGTCCGAAAGCTCAAATAAAACAGCCATGTTTGCAGCTATAGGTGACTACTCGAAACGTCTAATATCTTTAATGTAGTTTTACTGTTAAAAAACAGAAAACTAAAAGAAAACAAAATGCCAGTACACAGATAAAAACAGAAAATTAATATTGAGCAATTTACTGTGATTAAAAATCACAAAGGCAGAGAAAAAACTGTATATTTTTATTCATAAATGTGCAGCAAATATCTACACAACGTTATTCAGAAAATATGAAATATATAGAGCAACTATAAAAGTTTCTAAAGTATGTTGAGAAACTTTCCCAACTTAAAATGGCCAAAAAACAAAACTATGGGAAACTGTCCCATTTACAACCACAAAAAACAGATTTTTTACTATTTTAACATCCTCCCTAAAATCTGATTTATGTGACAGCTATCATTCCTAAAAGATTCTTCAATCTATTGAAATCTTCCTCTTTCAAAGGCTTTGTCAAAATGTCAGCACCTTGATCTTTGGACCTGCAATAAGAAAGTTGAATTTCATTATTTTTAACCAGCTCTCTAATGAAATGAAATTTGATGTCTATGTGTTTGCTTCTTCCATGAAAGACTGGATTTTTTGGAAGTGCAATAGCTGATTGATTATTACAAAATATAACTGTTTCTTCCATTTGGGGCTGCAACAATGTTTCAAGCATTCTTCTTAACCAAACTGCTGAACAACCTGCTGAAGTGGCTGCCACATATTCTGCTTCTGCTGAGGATAATGCAACAATGGGTTGTTTCTTTGAAGACCATGAAATTACACCTGAACCAAGAGTAAAAGCATACCCAGAAGTACTTTTCCTATCATCTTGATTTCCAGCCCAATCACTATCTGTATAACCAATTAACTTCAAAATATCCTTCTTTTCATAAAAAATTCCATGATTTACTGTCCCTTTCACATACCTTAGTATTTTTTTACCTACTTGTAGATGAGTATCATGTGGATCCTCCATGAACCTACTTATCAAGCTTACTACATACATGATGTCTGGTCTTGTTGCAGTTAAGTATATTAAGCTTTCAACCAAACTTTTATACAAAGTAGAATCTACCTTTTTGGTTTCATCATTTTTGCTCAACTTCACACCCATGGTAATAGGTGTAATTGCTGATTTACTATTTTCCATCTTGAACCTTTTCAAAATATCATTTGCATACTTTTCTTGTGAAATAAAAATCCCATCACTATTTTGAGTTATTTCAAGACCAAGATAATAATGCAAAAACCAAAATTAGTCATCTCAAATTCACACTTCATTTCCATTGAAAATTCTCTAAGCATGTTTTTATTATTCCCAGTATAAAGCAAATTATCAACATAAATGCAAACTATCATAACATCTCCTTGCTGATTTTGTTTTATGAATAAGGTGGGCTCATAAGGGCATTTTTCAAAACCATTTTTCAAAAATATTATTCTATCCTTTCATACCAAACTCTAGGCGCCTATTTTAAACCATACAAAGCTTTCTTTAGTTTGAGCACTTTACCTTTTTCACCTTTAATCTCATAACCAAGTGGTTGCTCAATGTAAATTTCTTCTTCTAATACACCATTCAAGAATGCTGATTTTACATCCATATGAAAAAGTTTCCAACCCTTTTGTGCTAAAAGAGCTAAAATCATACAAATAGTATCCATTCTAGGAACAGGTGCAAAAACTTCATTATAATCTATACCTGATTTTTGTTTGTAGCCTTTCACTACCAACCTGGCCTTGTATTTATTCACTTTACCTTGCTCATTGTACTTTGTTTTATACACCCACTTTACTCCAATTGCCTTCTTATGCTCAGGAAGATCTGCAATTTCCCAAGTTTGATTCTTTTCTATGGCTGTAATTTCTTCATTCATAGCTTTAATCCATCTATCATCATTTATAGCCTCTTCAAAAAAAAAAGGATCACTATCAGCAAAAAATGCAAAATGACAAGTATCTTCATTTACCTCTGTTGTTTCTTGATATATGTCGGACAAGCTCCTTATTTTCTACCACCTTTTTGGAGATGAAGAAGAGATTCTTCTTAGTGTTGATTGTTGAATGCTACTACTGTCTCTTGTGTTAATGGTTGAAATTTGTTGTTGATTTGCAACTTTATTTTGAATGTTAACTTGTTGATATTTCTCTTTCAGATTCCAACTCCATTCCTGATCTTCAATAAACTTTGCATCTCTACTTATCACCAACTTTTTTGTCTCAGGATTGTACAACCTATATGCCTTAGATTCTTCACTGTACCCAACAAAAATACATTTTTTTGCCTTATCATCCAATTTACATCTAAGTGCATCTGGAACATAAGAATAAGCAATACAACCAAAAACTCTTAGGTTATCTACCCGAGGTTTGTATCCTCCCTAGGCTTCTTCTGGTGTCATGCCCCAAACTGAGTTTGTAGGACATCTATTCAAAATATAACCTGCACAACAAACTGCTTCTGCCCAAAAAATCTTTTGGTAAATTCTTAACATTAAGCATACTCCTTACCATATTTAAAATTGTTCTATTTTTTCTCTTAGCTACCCCATTTTGCTGAGGTGTATACCTCATTGTTAGTTGTCTTTTTATGCCTTTTTCAATACAAAAATTATGAAAATCATGAGAAATATACTCTCCACCCCTATCAGTCCTCAAAATTCTGAGAGAATAACTACTTTTCTTTTCAACTAGTTCTTTAAATTCTCTGAATTTCTTGAAAGTATCTGATTTATTTTTCAAAGGATAAACCCAAATTTTTCTACTGTAGTCATCAATAAATGTCAATAAGTATCTCATACCAAATAATGAAGCAACCTCAATTGGACCACATAGATCTGAATGAACTAGCTCCAATGGCTCTGAAGCTCTCCAGGAATCCCTTATTGGAAAGGGTTCTCTACGATGCTTTCCAACAATACAGCCTTCACATTCTTCATCTGGTTTTTGGATAAGTGGTAAACCTATTACCATGTTTTTTTTATGCAAAAGATTTAGTCCACCAAAATTCAAATGACCAAATCTAAGATGCCATAACCACTGTGTATCTTTTACAAGAGCACTGAAACTTAAATGCATATTGTTTCTGATAATAAGAGAAAACATCCTATTAGCAGCCATCGGTATTTTGGTTATCATCTTGTTTTTACCATCAACAATAATGCATGAGTCCTTTTCAAATTTGACAGTGTGGCCTTTTTGTACAAGTTGACCTACACTTAACAAATTATGCTTTAAGCTCGGTACATAAAAAACATCACCAATATATTTTTTCTCACCTTGTTTTGTTGTGATTAATATCCTCCCTTTCCCCATGACTGATGCAATTGTATCATTTCCCATCTTTACTTCAGATTTGATGGACTCATCCAAATTCTGAAACAACTCTTTGTGTCCTGTCATATGATTGCTGCAACCACTATCAACATACCATTTGTCATCATTTACTTCCTCTTTTGTGCTGCATGTTAGCAAAACATATCCTTCTTTCCCTTCACCTTCATTTGCATATTGGGCTTCTTGTTTATTTTCATCTGCAATCTTTTTTCTACATTCAGCTGCAATATGTCCATACTTTTGACAATAATAACATTGAATAGATGATTTATCATACCTCTGAAAACCTCTACCTCTTTGCTGAAAATTTGCTCTGCCTCTACCTCTTGCTTGAGTGTAACTACAATTTTCTTCATCACTTCTATTACTTCTTTGACCTCTACCTCTTTGTTGAAAATGTCCTCCTCTTCCTCTTGAATTTCTACCTCTTCCTCTTTGTGCTGAAGATGATTCTGGTGCAACTTCTTTTTCTTTCAATGATACTTTGTCTTTTAAAGCTTTTTCAAGTGGCTCCTTTGCTGATTTATTTAATCTTTGCTCATGTGTGTACAATGAATCCATAAGCTCATCTATAGATAAAGTGGTAAGATTTTTTGATTCTTCAATAGCTATAACTACAGGATCATATTTTCTAGGCAAACTTCTTAAAATCTTTTCAACAATTTTTTGATAATTCATTATCTCACCATTTATTTTCATTTGGTTAACTATCCCCATTGTGTGAGTAAAGAAATCTCCTAAACTTTCAGACTTTGGCATTTGTAAAATTTCAAAATCTTTTCTAAGCATTTGTAAACGGACTGTTCTTACTCTTTTTGTACCTTGAAATAATTGTGCAAGAAGATCCGATACTTCTTTGGCTGTTGAAATAGATGTAAATCTTGGAAGGAGAGTTTCATCAAGACCCTGCACAATAAACAATAATGCTTTCTGATCTTTTTTCTGATTATTCTCTAGTAAATTCCTTTCATTTTGTGGATTAGCTTGGTTGCTGAGAAGGCGTTACCTGCAACATATGAGGGAGGAAAACTTTCAATGCAATGGAGGATTTTTGCTAGAGAGAATCCTCGCAGAAAAGGGAAAACAAGAGGGGAAAAAAATTAGGATTTTTTCTGAAAGTGAGCTTAAGAGTGCCTCCCTTGATTATTCAGATGACATGAAGCTTGGTACCGGTTGTTCGAGCACGGTATACAAAGGCATCCTTTCAAATGGCATAGCTATGGCAATTAAAAAGTTCAAGGAAATTCCCATTGGAGTTGAAAGCGAGGAATCTGTGAACCAGTTTATCAACGGAATCGTAATTCTCTCTAGTCTTAATCACAAAAATGTGGTGAGATTGGACGGATGTTGCCTGCAAATACAATCTCCTCTTCTAGTATACAAATTTGTTGACGAGGGAGAAATTTCTCATCAGTTGCGTTCCAATCATTTGACTTGGTAGGGTCACCTACAAATTGCGATGGGTAGTAGAGAGGCTTTCGCATATCTGCATTCAGGATTAGATCACCCCATTATTCATAGAGACGTAAAATCAACTAATATTCTTCTAGACAATATCGTCACTCCAAAAGTTATAGATTTTGGGATTTCTCGGCTACTATGCGGGAATGATACGCACCTCACCACCAATGTAATGGGCACCTGCGGTTACATGGATCCTGCATACTTTGAGACGGGGGCTCTTACTAGCGATGTCTACACCTTCGACGTATTCCTCGCAGAACTTCTCATAGGTCGAGAACCCGTGTCTCGTGAAAGACCTCAACAAGAAATGGTCTTATCTAACCTTTTTGTTTCCAAATGTAAGGGCAACTACTTGAATGATATTTTGGATCCAAATGTGAAGAACGATGAGAACTTGGATCAGATGACTGTTGTGGCAAGTCTAGCTAGAGAATGTCTTTGTCCAGAAGGAAATGGAAGACTGTACATGAGAGAGGTGAAGATGAAGCTTGAGAGGATAGGAAGTTCCACAAGACTCACCACATCAACTTCTTGTTTAAACATCTTCAACTACCCAGTTTCAATTGTGACTCAAACAGGGTCGACAAATTCACCGTTTCAGCTCAAGAGATGTCTAGGTTGCATGAACGCTGATCTAGATTTAGTTTTACATCTATATTGAAAGGTATATCTATAGTCTCTTAGTTTCAAATGTGACTCAAACTGGGTCGACAAATTCACTATTTCAGCTCACAGAGATGTCTAGGTTGCATGAATGTTGATCTAGATTTAGTTTTACATCTATATTGAAAGGTACATCTATAGTCTGTTAAGTTTGAATAAAAAGAAAAACATAATGTCTCCACAAGTTGGTTATTAATAGCTATTAGTATTGGTGCTCCATTCGCATATTACATCACATTCACGAATGCATTATTCTAGTATCCTATTGTTAATGGGAAAGTTACCAAAGATAATTTTATGAGAAAACAAAAAAAAATGTTTGCTCGATTTAATAAATGTTGGTATTCTTATGTGATAATTTTTAAATCTTTATGTATTGTTTGAAATTTAAAGTTTAATACATCATAGAAAATTTAAATCATCAATCAATTATAAATTTTATGAAAATTTTAAGATGATTGAGCTTATTGATTTTGATCTAATTTTTGTGCAGATGAGAAGGAGCTTATAGTTACCATGTCACAATTGAGTTCTTAAATATTATTTGTTTGACTAGATTATGAATATTTTTGTAAGAATCTTAGCTATAGGTAAACATAACAACATTTTCCATTGGTTTAATTATTGTATTTTTATCTTCAAATGACTTTCAAATGTTTGATTTCAACATGATTTTCTAGTTTTGAATTTCTACATAAAATTCCAACTCAATTCAAAGTGTGCCTTTGTGTGTGAGAGATGCTCAATTTATTATAATATAACTCAAATAAAGTAATTAGTTACAAACATATTATTCTTAAAATAATCCTTTAAACTAGAAGCTCAAATGTATTTTCCATATGTGTGTATACATATTATGAATATTATGTGTTTTTCTTAAAACTAGATGTATTTTGTGTAATTAAAAATTAGGCATGCCTTACAAAGGTCTAATACTCCATGTATATTTGCATGTACAATCTACATATCCCATGAAAAGAGCGCTAACTTGCAATGATAACTTTAAGAATCTTGCCTAAAAAAACAAATCTAAAATCTTGGCAAATTCTTCATTTTTTAGGAAAAAATATTAATTTATATTGGAAAATCTTTCCTTTTTAAAAAAAAATAATATTAATTTTATTGGTGATTTTTTTACATCATTATAATTTTGTAGAAAATTTTGGTGAATCTTCAAAAATAATAGGAAAATAAATAAATTATGATGGTGAATCTATCCAATCTAAAAATAATTCTCATGGAAAAGTAGGGGCCTGAGAGTGAAAATTATTGACGGGTTTAAGAGGTAAACTATAATATTCACTTGCCACCATTTCCTTCAAATATAATATAATGGCCCTCATTATATTCTATAAGGTAAAATGTACCCATAATGTATAATTCTCATGGGGCTCAAAATTACTTTTAGATCACTGATCTAACGACCCTCATTGTACTATAAAAGGTAAAATATACTAACAATCTATAATGCTCATGAGACATGAAATTGTGGGCCCCATGAGCATTACAAATCATGGGTACATTTTACCTTGTGGAATAGAAGGGCCATTAGATTATATTATAAATCAATGGTGGTAACTAAATATTAGAAACTAAATAATTATGATATACTATTAAGGAATTAATATAGATTTCTACTATAATTTAAAAAATTTAGGTGAATCTAATATAATCATGTATCGAATATTGTGGTGAATTTTTTAGTTAAATTTTTTAATAAAATAAATTCTTTGGCAATTTAAATAAGACTAAAATAAAACTTTGTAAAAATGTTGCGATTCAAGTCATGTTATAGCTTGAACTATTAGCCAATTTTGGATTCCCAAATTTCAACTATTAGCCAATTGGTGAATATTAGCCACTAAAAACTCCATTGCTAACCTGTGATGTTTCACTTCTGGTTTCCTTATACAAGGTTAACATAATGTCTATATTATCATTTATACTTAAACTGTTGATGTAAATAGGTACTTTTTCTATCTAGTTACTTAGTGGAGTCATATTTACATATTAATTCAATTTAGGTCGTAGACATATTTAAGTTGTTTAGATAAGATTTTATCTTTTTATCTTTTATTAAATATTAGAGTCCTAGGTTATTTAGTGGTGACTCATGTCATTTAATGTCAGTACTTCATCAAACCTTTTGTATATAAGAAAGGTCTTTGTGCACTCTTGTAATATACCTCATCATCATATTTGATAGATCTTAATATCAAGCAAGCTCATTTCTTGCATACTCTCTTGTGGAAGGTTTTCATTATTTTTGTAGGTGGTCCTAGGATAGAGCTGATTTTTAGCTCCTACATGATATCAAAGCATAGTCTTGTAAATTCCTTCTTAGATTTGAGGGTAGATCTAGTACCAATGAGAGATCTTGGTGAATTTTAGTAAGGATAATTATTATCTTCCTTTACACTGGATGGTGATATGGGGAATCAGAAAAGCTTGAAAAAATACCAATTTGGAGGGTTGCTCTTCGTGGTTTTTTATTGCAATTTAATTTTAGAAAGTGTGGGAGGTAATTTGGGCTGACCATTAAGTCCAAGGCATTTGAGAAAGTTAAGATGTGTTTTCATTTCATCAAAATATGATATTTTTTCAAAAATCTTTGACATTTTCAAGTTGGGAAGTAGTTATCAAATCTTGGAGGTAGCTAATTTTTCAAAGGACTTTGGGAAAAAATTGACCCTATCATTGCATCTAGAAGGCCCAAAAACCCTAAGATTTCCTATCAAATTGCTGAAATTAGATTTTCTTTCCTTAAGGCCTTAGAGGTTTTTTTTGAAGGAGTTCATCACCAAAATAGTCCATATGACTATACAAAATCCATATAGTATGCACATATCGTACGATATCATACTGTGCTAGTGTCACTAATCTATAGAGTTGGTAGAGAATCTTAGATAAATATTATGTAGTCTACAACATCCGCATACATCGATGCTATGTAATTAGGTCATTGGTAGGTACAAAGCACAATTTAAATTTCATATTAAATTATTATATGTTGTAGTTTGAATTTTCCAAGCTAGTGGGTTGTATTCAACTATAGCACCTTGGCTTAGCTTTGGGGGATTCAACTCCAATGAGTGGCACATGAGCACTAGCCACCACTTGGTGTCACCACCACCTCAATGGCTTTGCTTCCCTGAGTGGCATAGAGATTTTTTTTTAAAACCCTCTAGCACCCAAACAATAGAGATGATTGTCAAATCAATGTCCTGGGTATGTGCAGGATCATGATGGGCCAAAAAGTGGCAATATTATGGGTATTTGTAGGGTATGTGGCTGACAACTTTTTTTTACCCAAAATTGATAAAATGAAAAGGGTTTTTAGAGGAGATTCTTAGCTTTCCACCAATATAAATTATGTTGTAATTTGAATTTAATAAATAATTATTATTTATTTTCTACTAGAATTATGACTAAAGTCCTAATCGATAGGCTGATTGAAAAACATCTATAACTTTCAACACATTTTTTGAATCCAAAACATGCATCACATTCTATGCTTCACATACTATAGGATTAAAAAAATAAAAAATAAATTTTCTGAAGTTTTGACCAAGTTAAGGTGGTCAGACATACAAGTTTTTATATTTTTTAAAAATTGTAATAAAAAATTCATAATTAATTATTTACTTGGAAAAAAATTACAAAAAAATATGCATCACATCCGGACATGAGTCCTCTACTTATAGATAAAATCTTATACAAAAATATTATCATTTTATTATGGTTAGGGTGGTCAGACAGACACCTACTTCTTATTTTTTCTGTGAAATTTAAGTACTACTGCATTGAAATTTCAAAATTTCACCAAATAGATTTTATTTATTTTTAAATAAACCTAGTAGTTTAGAAACTACATTCAATTTTCTACAAATTTTATTTTTACATATTTTGGAAATAATATAGATAACTTATTTAAATTTTTACGTCAAGTTGCCTAACATTGATTTTTCTAAATTTTTTGCCACTTAAGGGCCTATTTTTTCCATGATGATCCTGCACATACCCTCCTAGTCCTAACCTGCTAAGGGATGAAATTGGTCACCCAAGTGCCCAAATTGGGTATTTTTCCTAGTGTAACGCCCCGCCGTGTGAACCCCAAAGGACAAATACATAATAATTACAACACAATTTTTTTTTTTTAAAGTAACATAACATACATGTAATACACATTTAGATATGACATGAATTTCATTTAAGTAGATTCATTAGCACATACATCCCTTGGGGTACACAAGGAGTCATTACGAGACTGAGATCCACACAACGACAATAAAGAATAAAATCCAAAGATATAACCCATAACAAAATAAACATTAACAAATATAACACATACATGATAATCATTGATAAGAAACCATCAGAGTACATAAATACAACATAAGCATAATTAACTTAACACATTGAATAACAACTGCAAATAGCCACATAAGGTTTAATGTTACATTACAATACAATGTTCAAGAAGTACAAGTATACAAAAGTGTTTCCAAACATAAATGGAAACCATACACAAGAATCATGATACAAATGAATAGATGAAAACTGGCTCCAAGACAAATGCAACTCTGGAGTCGCTACATCTGCACCAATCCACACCTCTCGATCATTGACTGGGGACCCAATGGGGTGCTTAGCACGTTCCACCCGACCATGTGAGTCCGAAGACCCACCCCCCGTGCTAGGAGCTAACAAGAAAGAGACCTCAACCAAGAGCATCCAAGCAGGGAACCACAAAACTCAACACCATACAAAAGTATCATATAACTCAAGAATTACAATGACATAATCAACCACATCCAAGAGTCAACAATATAACTTAAAGTCATAAATTCTGTCACATAAATCAGGCAATGACCAGTAAACAAGTAATCAAAAGATGACCGTGAAACACTTCCAAATCAAACTGAATTAATAAACATAATACAATTCCAAATTGCAATTAAGCAATACAATAACATCATATCATAGTACTATAAAAATACAAGATCGTAAATCAAATATAAATGAGATCATACAAGACCACAAAGTATACTAAAGATGTATTAAAACAATAATCAATTTAAATCAATTCAAACAACAATCTAAACCAACTCCCATAACCTACTTCCAGAGGAACACAATAAAGTAAAACACATGGGCAACCAGGGGAGAGTGTCATCGCATAGCCTACATGGATTATCCTAGCCCTTCCTCCAAACTGAGGCGTCGGCCCTCATCTATGGATCTCCTGGCCCTTCCTCCTACTTGAGGCGCCGGCACCATAGGGTAGCTCATGCGGAGCCGATAACCTCTCATGAGGACGGGGTTACGACCTTGCCAACCACAGCCTTCTTAGCCTTCCATTAGTCTGCGGAAGCACTAATGAAGACGAGGCATCCATTTTTTTTAAATCTTGTAATGATATTACTACCCAACCCACCTAAGTTAATTATTAGGTTTTCAGTTGATTACTAACTCACTCATGGGTTATCCTGTGCCCTTCCACTTAAACGGGGCACTGACCCCCACAAGGAGCCACTCTCCCTAGAGACACAACAACAAAAAAAAGTGAGGGTTGTACCATCATAATCTGAACAAAGAATCACAATATAAAAGCATGTGAGGCATTACCCATCTCGCTAACAATTACAACATCAGAGTCTCAACAATTCTCGTACAACCCTTTCAAAATCCTGATACCAAAACACTTGCCACATAAAAAGAGAGAACATCAAATGTTAATCATCTCAAGCCTCTGGAAGATTCTCAAAAATTCCACATGAAAGAACTGACAACAATAATTGCAAGGCCACAAGAACTATTCTCAATTCTAATATAATGAGTAAATACACCAAAATAAGATCAACAACTCCATTCAAACAACATCAACAACTTCGATACAAACTAAATCGGAAATTCAGGAAGATCAGCTATCCATAACTCATAAACAAAACAACACAAATTAAATGACAAAGGATTCCTTGAATCAGCATTAGTCTCCAAAAGAATCCACACCAACACGAACCAACCAAACACAATCCTTCAACAACAGAGGTAAAAATCATGCAACCAGGCATCCCAGGGAGACCTCAATTTCCTCCTCACAGGATACCCGTGCAGTTGGTTAAACAAATGACCTTTGACAAAAATCAACAAACATGACAACAATGTAATTAAATGTTTCACCAAAATAATAAAAGTGGGAAGACTGCATTAAATAAGAAGCATAAACTTATTACAACCAAATCATCACTTTAGTATCCAAAATATTCCACCACAAAACCCCTTTAACCCAAAACCAACCAAGAATTCACCATGTAAGGATAAATGAGTAGCAACACAACTTAACTTAAAGAAGATCGCCAACTCAAGTTAACTCAAGAAAAGTCACAAAGAAAGAGTATGTCAAAACACTCATAAAATGACATGAATCCAAAGGAATGAAAATACTTCCAAAGCCAAGCATTTCCAAAGAGGATACCACAAATAGGATACACCAAATTACCCCTAAAATATCAATGACCAATCAAAACAATTTATCCATTTGTTCAAAAATAATTAATTTTAAAAAATTAAATAAGGGAATTCTAAAATCACATATTGTAATTATCTCAAGGCATATTTTTACATTCCATAATATTCCTTATCATTAATCTCATAATAAATAAAAGATTATTTCCCTCGGATATTAATATTTGAGACAATCTTAATACAATTTCCTAGTTATTTAACTTACACACTAAACTTAACATTCCACTCTAAGGGTTATAAAATAACAATATTCACCTAAAAATTAACAAAGAATAAACCATAATAATTGTGGTAATAATAATATCCTAGATTTCTAATTCTTCTTAGAGAATTTGCTAATCATTTAATAATGGAAATAACCTTCAATCAATTCTAGTGTCAAGGAAACTTAACTTTGTTTATCTTTATTTAAGTATCCATTTACTTTATTAGTCCCATACATTCATAAGTATCTACATTAACAATATTAACTCCAAAATTGCTCCCCATATTCCTTAAATTCACTCATCTTCAAAACCAACCATAGACACAAATAATCCTTATACACCTTACCCCTACCTTTAAATATATACACATATTTTAACATTGACGGAATATTAGAGCACAACAAAAAGACAATCATATTAACTGGCATTTAACTTAGCATACAAATTATAGCCACAAATTTGACAAAACATCCATTGAATACATAAAGTGAAACTAATTTTACTTCTAAGTCATTAATGGTAATCAAATTAGAATTCTCATTGTATAGACATAAACAAAAGAATTATCTAACTTCCTTATTTATAAAATCTATATTCTCAAATAACTAATTATTCACTAATATGTACAAACATCCATATATATTTGCATACGTGTATATATATTCATCTAATAGAGCATCCTTAATTAGGTTGACCGCTAAATGATAGAATTAATGTACAACTTTTTCCTCTTTTGAAATTAATACATTTCAGTTTGGTGGCGAGTTCTAGAGACGTACTTCAAGTTTAAACTCTGCCTATCCTCTCTGTCATGTTAGAACATTGAAAATATTTTACTTTCAAGTGCTGCAACTGTGATGGATTACCAGAGGTATTAGTGGGATGATTTAAATCTTTAACTTCCTATTATGCTCAAGTGCAGCAGCGGCATTAAATTGACAAAGGAATCAGAGGGGTTATTTAAACCTTTTAAATTTTCTATTATGCTCAAGTGCTTCAGCTATGACAGGTTGCCAATGAATCGGGGAGCCTATTTAAATTTATACAACCTACCAAGATCAAGTGCTGCGGCTGTGACAGGTTTCCAAGTATATCAGAAAAAGAATATTAGACATTGCAGCTGTGATAGGTTGCCAAAGGTGTCAGGGAGATTATATAAATTTAGATTACCAGACTATGCAAAGGAGCTCATCTAAACACTGTATCCAATAACATCAATTTCTCTCAGCTTTGACTGAACGGAGGTAATTGGCAAAGGCTTGAAACATTGCGCAGACCAAGAGAATTAAATAATCTGCTCATTGGTCCTCAATTTCTTCACTTGAACAATCTGCTCAATGACGGCATCAGAGAAGACACACGAACCAAGCTTTCCCCACGTTTGAGATGGTTACAGTTGCAAAAACGTGAGAAGCCATTTTCCTTCAATCTTGTGGATAACACAAGGGATTTGATAATAAAATACGAGAGTTTATTTAAATCTATACACCCTACTGTGTTCAAGTGCAACAACTGCGATAGATTGCAACAGAGTCAAGCAGGTTATTTAAACTTTTAAACTTCCTATTATATTCAGGTGAGATGGCAGAAACAGGCTGCCAATAAACAGGGAGCCTATTAAAATCTACACAGCCTAACCCACAATATTAATGGCTGAGGGCGACACGGAGAAGATGTATCTCATCCAAAAGTATGTAATATATAACAGAAAAGAAGAACACCATAAAGGCGTCAAGATTCATTGACAAAGTAACCGATTCATCAAAACAAGATGGATGATAATAAAATTAAGGGGCACTTTCAGATAGATAATAAACATTACATAAGCAGATCTCAGTATCAATCTCAGAAAGAAAAGAAGAGATCGTACCTGGTATTGATCACAGGTAGAATAATTGGTTGTACTCAACTCCGAGTTTCAACAAGCTTTGAATCTGTTGTCCTTCTTAGCTAGTAGCTCCCAAAGACTATTTCAACCCCATGATATTTTCCCACCAAAACAACGGACTCCCCCCCATTCTCTTCTTTCAAAAGCTAAATATAACTATTAATTATTTTTCTACAGTTCTCTTCGACTTCCAAAAGCTCAAAAGGTGAAGTTTCATTTCAGCTTCCTATCCCCCTATCCATTAAATTTCTTATTATAATAATTATCTTTTCAAGATTGTTTTGTTCACAATCATTATTATTATTTTCAATTTAACACAACAATTTAAATCAATTTATCTAATAATGTCACTTTTACTTTTAACGGATTAGTTTGAATTGATCGTTTGATCTAAATCATTTAATTTAATTTAATTGATTATTATTTTAATTTCTAATTATATTTTAAATAACCTTGCAAATCACTTATGATTTAATTAATTATTTAAACATGACTACAAACATATGATATTTTTCCACATAATCAAATAACATAGTAATCAATGAAGCACACACAAACACTCGCCAACAAGCCCAAAACAACTGACACGGAGGGGCATTACACCTAGCAACATAATTTCTTCCCAAGTATAAAAAATTTTCAAACGAGATATCAATGAAATCTAGTTCCGTGTACTTCATAGTGGTATAGGTCATTTTTCTAGGTTTTTTGCAATTATATTTTATTGGTAATTGAAGTTCCTTTTCTCTTTTGGACCTTCAAGATCATAATTTTTTCCCAATTTATTCAATTCTTATTATTCTAATGGAAATTGTAAGGTATCCAAGAGCTCTATCATTTGGTTCATGTCTTTTTTCCATATTTAGCACTAGGTATAATTTATTTATGTTTTTTTACATATTTGGCATATTCATTTATTACATGGACATACTACCTTCTATATAAGTTATGTTTTTGGAGGGCTTTATTTTTAGTTCAATTTAAGATCTGGGAGGTATCACATCAGTTTGTTTTAAATATTTTCCTATTTTGCACTCTTGGAACTTGTTATTCTAATCATTGAGCTAGGGTTTGAAGTCCTATCTCCTCATAATTATCATGAATGGAAGGAAAGAATGAGAAAATTAGTTTGGTCTAGGGGTTTTTGGTCCACCTAGGATGATGAACAACTTGATTTTTTAGAGAATATAAAATATTTTATCATAGTGTTTCTAACAATTTGATCTTCCACATTAAGGAATGTACTATTCCTAGCTAGGTTTGAGATAATTACAAGGAATTATTTGGTTCAATTAGTGTGATTCATGCTATGCAACTAGACATATAGTAAGCATCACTTTCCATTGATTCTTTTAACACCGTTGAAGACTATTAGGTAAAACTTAAATCATTAAGGTCTCTATTAGATAGTTGTTATAAGGATAAAACTAATAAGGAATGCATATTCTTGATTTTTTCTAAGTTTAAAGGTTCATTTTCATACTTCTCTACTTCATTTTATTCTACAATGGATGAATTAGGTGACTCATTTGTCATGCCTTCTTTCAAGAAATCTTGTGATAGGTTTACTAGGGAATAAGCTAAAATTAGTAAACATGATACACACTCTAAGAATCATGCTTTGATTGCATCATCACCTATAGGTAAAGAAAATACTAAGTCAAAACCTAAGATATAATCTTCTAATACACCCACCTCACTTAGATAGGATAAAACCAAGTAGGAGAACCCCATGTGGCTATTGTAATAGACCTAGACATGGTGAACATAATTTCTATAAGAAACAATTAGATGGAATGAGGTAACTTCTAAAGCAACATATTATTTATTTTCCTTCTAAACCTACAAGTTCACTATATTCTTCTTCACAACCTTCATGTTCTACAAGCATAGGTACCATAGGAATTGCTAATGGTATTGATAAGGTAAAAGATAATAAGATTAATGGTCATGCTCTTGTTTTAACACATTTTGATGAGTCTAACAATTGGATTCTTGACTCTACAACATCATATCATATGGTAGGATCACCTGATAGGTGTTCATCCTTGAAGCATACTTCAATCATGGAGACCTTCAAGGCTAATGGTGTTTATTTGGATGCATTTGGTAAAGGATATACTAATGTGCCCAATGGTATTTTTCATGATGTTCTTTATATTCGTAATATTTAACATAAGGGTATGTGTAGGATCATGATGGGCGAAAAAGTGGCAATATGATGGGTATGTGGCTGATGACTTTTTTTTACCCAAAATTGATGAAACGAAAAAGGGTTTTTAAAGGAGATTCTCAGCTTTCTACTAATATAAATTATGCTTTACTTTGAATTTAATAAATAATTATTATTTATTTTCTATTTGAATTATGACTAAAGTCCCGATTGATAGGCTGATTGAAAACATCTATAGCTTTAAAATAATATCACATTTTTGAATTTGAAACATGTGTCACATTCTATGCTTCACATACTATAGGATTAAAAATCATGAAGTTTTGACCAAGTTAAGGTGGTCAAACATACAATTTTTTATATTTTTAAAATATGTAAAAATCATAATTAATTATTTACTTGGAAAATAATTACAAAAAAAATATGCCTCACATTAGACATGAGTCCTCTACTTATATATAAAATCTTATAAAAATTATTATCATTTTATTATGGTTGAGTGGTTAGATAGAGACCTACTTATTTTTTCCCTAAAATTTAAGTGCTACTGCATTGAAATTTTAAATTTTCACCAAATTTTTTTTTTTTTTTTTATATAAACTTAGTAATTCAAAAACTACATTCAGTTCGCTATAGATTCTATTTTTACATATTTTTGAAATAATATAAATAACTTATTCAAATTTTTATGTCAAGCTGCCTAACTCTGATTTTTCTAAATTTTTTGCCACTTAAGGGCCTATTTTTTCTATGATGATCCTACACATACCCATAATCTTAAATACTATTAAATTAATTGAGTTCAATTGAAATTTAGTATTTATTTGTGGCTTTCATAGTAGACAACTTGTTGCAATGGGTAGAGCAAACCATGATGCAAATATTTGCACCTTTTCTCATTTGATTCTTAATGTTGAATGTTCTAAGGAGCACTCGCCTTGATCAAGTGTGGTTAGTTGTTCATATTATGGTTTTGGTGGTTTTTCGAACCTTGCATTTTATTGAACCTTCAATGAGCTTCTATCATCTCCTCATTCTTGAGATTTGAGATTTGATTTGGTTACTAGGACTTCAAATGAGGACACATTTTGTTTTCTAGATGTGTCTATGCAAGATGGTTTTATGACAAGTCTATTAAATTTGGTTTTCTTTCATCTTTTTATATTTGGAGAACATTTTTGAGGGGTTCACTCTCCCCTTTGATCAAAAATATTCTTTGGAGGTTACTCTTGGGGTTGATGCAAGAATTTGGCTCCACAAAAAGCTCAAAAAGTGGAAGTGTTTTTGTTGTTTTTCAAAATTTGTCACACTTGGACTAAAAATTTGAGGCACTTACACAATGTTTATTAAAACAAGTTATTAATATGAAATTTAGCATTTTGAATATAGTTTCTAAATATGTAATTTATTCAAATACCAAGATGATATAAATTAAATTTTGATAGGGATGTATAAAAACCACTTGTTAAAAGTCATTCTTTTACAATACCATGCACATGTACAGACACCACTTTTTGACCCAAATAAAAGTATTTTGCTACTTAATTTTGGGGAAAGAGAGATAATGACATGAAGATTTATGAGGATTTTTTTGATAATATATTTTTTTTATTGAATTTTTATTGGCCTTAATTGATATTTTTTAAAATCAACGTGTATGGATAGCATAATTGGACCTAAACTACACATTTTTTAAATATTTTTTGTCATTGTGTAGAGAATTTTCTAAGGACTGATGCCATATAATTTTTTTACAAGAAACTTAACAATAAAAAGTTATTTAAAAAAAAAAAGGTCTGATATTTCAAGTTTAAGGACTAGTTTGCTTAGAAATTAATTAAAAAATAAGAAATATGATCAAATATTAATAAAAAATATATATTTGTAAACTATACATCATGTTCTCTAATGGGTTTTAATTTTATAGATTGATTTAGAAAGAAAGTCCATCAACCATATTGCCAAACTTGGACATTCTTCTTCAATCTTCCTTAATTTTTTAGTTGCAGGTCAAAAGGCTAAGGGTCGGGTTTCCAAGCCTTTTCTAAGCCTAAAATGAAGGCACCATGTGGGTTGGAAATTTAGAATTTTAAAAACACATGCATTTTTAAAGTGCATGCACATTACAAAACACATATGCATTCTTTATTTTCTTGATATTATCTGAAAAAATAAATACTTTTTAGAAACGTGTACACATTTTAAAATGTGTGCATGATTTAAAACACGTACGCGTTTTGTGCTACAAAATGTGTATGCATTTTAAAATGCATATGTGTTTTGCATTACTAAACATGTACGTGTTTTAAAACATGTACATATTTCTAAAAGGTATTTTTTAAAAATAAATGACTTATATGTATTATAAAATGCATACGCATTATCATGTGTAAGCAATTTTTAGTGCATACACATTTTTTTAGGCTTGGGTACCTGAAGCATAATGCATATGCTTTTTTTTAATAACAATTACGCATTTTCTATGAGATTTGTTTGGCTGAAACTTCCCCTCTTTGTGGACCCAACTTCTTGCTTTTACCCCTTGAGTTTCAACATCATGTATCTTCTTCTTTGATTGGGGTCACACATTATTTTTTGAGACATCTTTGGAGACACTTGATCTACATCTTGAAAGATATCATTCATGAGGCTTCTTCCCTCTTCCATCATCATGGAGGTTAGGCTTCTTCATCATTAGCCATTGGATTTATTCCTTCCCAGCGGTAGACATGTCTTTTATCGACATTGAATTCTATTTTATCTTCAAACTTTCTTCAGTGGTTGTGGAGCTATTTCATTATGGGTGGGCTATGTAGTCTCTTTCTGTCACTCTTATAGGGGGAATTTATAATGTATATATTTGATGGATGTTGTACGTGGGGGATATCATGAAGTCCTCCATATTCCATCACTTGATTATATCTTTTCTCTATTTTGGAGGGGTTTTCTCCCATGTGTTTTTCCTTTTTTTCTCTATTTATGAGAGATTACATTTGCATTTGTACATGGGCCAAAAAATTCCTCATAGTCAAGATCCATCATTGCATCATTAAATTCTTATACAATAATTTCCTCTCCCTAAGTTGTGCTTAATGGGGGGTGTTGGTGCAAATAGGTACTTTCATATCTAGTTACTTAGTGGGGTCCTATTTACATATTAAGCTCACTTAGGTCCTAGGCATATTTAAGTTGTTTAAATAAGATTTTGTCTTTTTAGATTTTATTAAATATTAGATTCCTCGGTTATTTAGTGTTGACTCATGTCATTTAATAATGACATGTAATTTAATGTTGGTACTTCATCACACCTTGTAATATACATCATCATCATATTTGATAGATCTTAATATTGAGTAGTCTCATTTCTTGTATACTCTCTTGTGGAAGGATTTCATTATTTTTGCAACTAATCCTAGGATACACCTAATTTTCAGCTCCTAGATTAATGATCTCCCAAACTATTTAACAAAGTCTCTAAAAAATATTTGGTGTGTACCAAACATAACACAAACAACAAAAAATAATTGATGAAGATATAAGCTATCAACTCCTAGTCTGATGACCACTACTTCAAGCTAGACCGGGAATTTCTTGATGACATACTAGAATTGCTAGAAATGGGGTTTTTGACTACTTCAGAATTATGAAGTGGGTTTCTCATGAGATAAAGGACCTTATCTTAAAAAATAGGGCACTCACAAGCAACCTGGATGAGATGGAAGCTAAAGGGGTATCCAAAAATATTGTTTGGGTTTTGTGGATTGTGGAAGTAAAGAGGTTGATGGTCAAGTGCCTTTAAAGAACTGTTGAGCTCACAGACAAGATGAAGAAGGAAAACGAGAATAATGTTAAGCATCTAGAAGGGGAAATTGGAAAAATTAGGGAAACTATGAAAACCATCATGGAGCATAGCCATAGAGTTGCGAAACAAAATGCTACTATCTTGAGCACCGTGGTGGAGAAGCTGTTAAATACCCAGCAGGGGTCATTGTTTGTGGACTTGGAAGAAAATAAGGATAAAATTAAGAAAGAGGATTCTAGCCCTTTGAAGAGGATTAGAGCCAACCTAAAGCTAGAAAAGTGAATTCTTCGCCTCAGGAGATCTAGGATCTGAAAAAAAGTGACCCAGTAGATGTGCAACCTTGAAGCTGAGGTTGTTGAGAATTTAAAGTCCTTAGGTTACCTTTGGTTGTGCTTGGTGTTGGCTTCTTGTTGGATTTTTGTTGGTTCATGGTTGGTCGTTGCTGTCTTTTTATGCTTTTTTTTATGTCACAACTTTCCTTTCATTGTGTACTCTAATGGCTTTTTTTTTTATCTTGTAAACTTGGTGGTTTCGGGTTCCTGTAAAACCCATTTTTTCCTTTATCAAAAACTCCTAATCTTTAAGTCAATTCCTTGCTTGGTCTCAACCAATAGCAGATTTACTACTATTATTTGAATTGAAAGAGTATCTTCTTTCTTTTTCTATTTTTTTCCATCCCCTCAAAATATATCCTTAAGTTATAGTGGTGTGTAATCACACCATGTCTAGAGTACTAATTAGATTGAAATCAAGTTTATGTCTCTCAAAAAATATTTGGGCTTGATATAATTCAAGTGGAAATCATCTTTGGGATAGTTTCCTTAAAAATTATCTTAGTTTTTCTCTGAAGAGTAACTAGATCTAAAAACTTATCATTCTTCAATTTGATTCAATTTAAAATTTTAAATATCAATTATATATCTATTAGAGTTAACCCTGTCATGTCAAATATTTAATTAAGAGTGGTGGAAATAGTCACTACCAAAAAAATTGAAAATTAGAAACATATACAAAAGTAACTTGAAAATGTAAGAAAAGTTCAAAAGTCCTAATTAGCAATCCTTAAAATAAACCTCAAGATTGAGCATACCATGATGAATTACTTATGAATGGATGTGGATACAAATTATTGAAATAACACCATGCTTTTGTTATAATGAAATTCAATATTGTAAACTTGCATAAAATATGTCTGCAGAATATGGTTATTAATAGCTATTAGTATTGGGGTTCCATTCATATATTACATGAGGAATGTATTATTCTAGTACCTATTATATATGGGAATATAATGACAGATAAATTTATGAGAAAATAAAAAAATATTTGTTAGAGTTTCAGCTATTTTTCTATTATTTTAAATATAAAGTTTAATAGGTCATAGGAAATTGAAGTCATGAATTGAATAATTTTTTTGTGGAAAATTTAAGGTTATTGAGATTTTTTAATTTATATAGAATGGCCTACTTATTATTGTATAGGGGTGGGTGCACAAAGATGGGGGTGCATAAAGTGGCCACCCCACTTTTTGAATTCAAAAAAGCCACAATCCGGGTGCTTTATAGAACACTCATATTATAATGCACTCACATTATGGTTTGGAGTGACCGAGACCCATGCTTAGTCACTACAAATAAATAATGTGAGTGTTTTATAATGTTCTCACATTATTACTTCAATGAGGAATTACATGAGCATGTTATAACATGCTCCCATTATTTCTTATGTAGGGGAAAAATAGGGTCCACCAAAATGAATCAACAAACTAATGGACCACTGATTTTTCTAAGGCCCTAATCATGTAAAATAAGATGCTAATAATAACTATAAATACAACCTAACTGTTACACCAACTATGGAGGATGTTTTTAGAGCATAAAAAGTTGTGTACCTGGCTAGAAAGTTGCTATTTTTTAGCTATGGAGGACTCATTCACCTTTAGTGGTGAATAGGTCCTTTGAGGGTCTCAGAAAACTAATTTTAGGATCATGTTCCTTGATGTATGAACTCTCAAATTCCCTATTATCAAGTTCTATAAGTTTGTATGCAATTCTATAGAGCTCTTTATGTGATCATGCACTTTGAATGACAACTTTAGCAATTTTGCAACTTTGACAATTTTGCTCCAAATATTGATCAACTTGATCTTCAACCTATAAATATGCAATCACACACTCAAGGGTAGAAAAAATTGTTGATTTTTTAGTGAATGGGGGTTTCCCTCAGTCAAACCCCTTGTAGGTAATCAAACCAAATGATGAAATAAAGGAATGAAGCATGAAATGTGAAATATGCAAATGATGTCACCTTGGATGTTGTCTTGTGAAAGAAATATGCAAACTATCATGTAGTGGTCATGAAGAATGTAGATCTAGGATCCTTGAATTTTATGTGAATAATAATTTCAAGTAGATCTTCAATGCTACATCCACTTCATAGCTCATCAATATGAATGCATGCATCAAACCCTTGAAATGATGATCTGATCTTGAATTATTGAAATAAACACTTGAAATTTTCCTTGTAATGCCTTATGAATTCCTTTGAAATGATCTAATGCTTGATCACTTAAATGTTTGAATGCTTCATAAACTTTCTAGGTGAAACAATGTGAATTAACCCCTTATTTATACTAAATTAGGAGATTAACCCTAAAATTCAAAGAATTAAGGCCTACACCAGATCTGTAAAGAAAGATAATTAAATTCTTGCTAGAATGAAATTCAAAAAGGGGGCCTCATTAAAAGAGGACCCATTTTCCACCTTGTGAAAATGGGTCTTGGCATAGTTTTCAAGGACCTAACCCAAGCGAATTGAAAGAGGGTTAAAAACCCATTCTTGATCATCTGAGAAATAAGGGTCCTATTAAGGGAGGACCCATTCACCATTAAGGGAAAATAGGTCCTGGCTCAACTTAAAAGGACCAAATTTTTCCCAATGAAATAATTTGTTAATTAAATTATGACTGTTGGGATAGATCTTCAGGAGGTGTAAAAAATTAGGGCCTAAATTTGAATCAAAAGGGGGTTAATAACTCCAATTAACCACAATTAATTAAGATCACCTAAATAAGTTTGAAAGTGCCTTAAAACACTATACAAAACTTAAACAAGGTACACATTATGTACATTTTATTTAGAAAGGGGATGATAAGGCTTAATTAAGCAAATACATCCTAGAAAAGTGTGAAAGTGTGTTACAACACTTTACAACACCACTCCAAGACACCATTAGTTCATATTTAATGTTAATTATCAACCCAAGTAAGGTAAAAGGATTAATTTTTCCATTACTACATTTCTTTAATGAGAAATGATACCAGAACATTAAAATATGCTCACATTATTTTGTATTAAAGGAAAAAAGAAAAAACATATTTCATTTTGTCTTTTCTATTGCTGAAGAGTTCCCCTCCAACCTACAAAACCCTCCATAATGTGCTCACATTCTAGGAATCCCATAACTACACCAATTCTTCATCAAAATTCCACCATGATGTAAAGTTGGTCAAAGGAGTAAGTTATTTCTATTTTTTTATGTGAATTTTGTATTAAATAGGTAGATTGAATATGTTTTTTGATGAAAATTTATTTAATTTATAGAAATTGTTAATCCTCCTCAAAATCCTAATTCACCTTGTGATCAAATCCCTCTTGAAGAACAACATCAATGTACACCTCCTATAATTCCTCATCATTCTTCAAGAATACAAGAAAATGCAATGGGGAAAATTGAAAATAACAAAAAGAGAAATTGAGGAGGTGTAGTGTAGAAAAATGTCATTCTTTGCATTTTCACACCTAATTTTGGAATGACTAACATTAAAATGGACTTAATGACACATTTATCTAGTTTTGTAATGTATTTTCTACATTCACATTTGATCTAGATCCCTTTTAAGCTAAATAGACCTAATTTTTCCTTAATTTAATGATGTGCAAAGTGTATTTATTTGCACCTTCACATTAAGTTTAGGACCCTTGTAAACTAAATGAACTTAATTATTCCCTTTTTAGGTTGTTTTAAAGTGTATCCTAACATTTTCACACTAATCTAGGGTGTCATTAAATAATTGGGCTTCTTTATGCCTTATTTTCCCTTATATTATATCCACAAGCCTTAATTAATGCATCTTTTCAAGGATAATACTAACATAAACCTACATCCAAACATTTAATTTAGGTGTTTTTAGGTTGTGTGGCCCAAATTTAGTGATCTGAGACCCATACACCACCTTGGGCATATGATTCCCACCTATTTTTTTAGGCCCCAATTTGGATTTTACATCATTATAAGAATTTTTAAAAATGTGTCCCATAGCTAAGCGTAATGGGACTCATATGCCACTTTTGCACTGTATGAGTCCTATATGGCCCAAAATAAAATTTAATTCAAATTATTGGTAGGAATTTGTTCTCCTAAATCTTATGTTAGCTTCTAGTATTGTGATTTTAGGAAATTTGGCATAAACAAGTATAAATACAAGCTTATTTCACTCATTTTCACCTAAGCATTCAAGAGATCAACCTAAGACTTCCATGAGAGTTTCCTTATAGAAAATTTGAGTTCACAAGAGCATTCAAGAGTTTACAAGACTTCACAAGAGTTCAAAATCATTTCTAAGGCATTCAAGGGAAGATTTCTTCATCATTTGTTGCATCAATTCAAGATCCATCGTCATGTCAAGATCATCAAGCATCAAGTGTTTTGTTGAGCTAGTGTTATGATGTAGCATCCAAGATCCAATTCAAGCATTGTTTCATATCCAATTCAAGATTAAGATCTACATTTTACATGGCCAATTCATGTTAAATTGATTATCTACAAGAAATGATTCAAGGTATCATTGTTCATGTTTCATGTCCTTATTTCATTATCTCATCATTTGGTTTAATTACCTAAATGGGTTTTGACCAAGGAAACCCCCATTTCCTAAAAAAGTTGACATTTTTTTCTCTCTCTACATGTGTGATTTCAGATCTAGGCGTCTTGGAGCTTGAAGGATCTTGGAAGATTAAGCTATAAAGGTTGAAGAAAGTGATCAAGTAATCACAAGGTTCTCATGTTCACTAAATGTCACCTACAGGTTGCAAATTAGGGTTTTAGATCTAAAAACAAAGTGTGGAAAAAAAAAATGTTAGGAGCGGAGAATCACACCTTAACCCTATGAAATAACTGAGTGGGACTGTGGCGTATGAGTCCTAGGATTACCATTTTTGGGGATTTAGGAGATTCAAATCAAGCATTGTAAATTTCCAGTTTTGACACATAAAATCAAGTTTGGGACTAAATTGACCAAACTGGTGTATGAGTCCTAGTGGGAACCAAACAACAAGCTTTTAGAGTTTTGAAGCTTGTTTTGATATCATCACTCTCCTAGGTGCACCTCTATTCATTTTTGATTTATTATTCTATATTTCGGTTTCATTTCCTAGGTCATCTAGTTAGGTTTTACAAGGTACTTTGCATGATTGATTTATATCTTGTCTTTCCAAGTGAACCCTCATTTAGTTTCTAGGGTATGCGTAGGATCATGATGGGCCAAAAAGTGGCAATATGATGGGTATGTGGCTGACAAATTTTTTTTACCCAAAATTGATGAAATGAAAAGGGTTTTTAAATGAGATTCTCAGCTTTCTATCAATATAAATAATTCTTTACTTTGAATTTAATAAATAATTATTATTAATTTTCTATTTGAATTACGACAAAAGTCTTGATCGATAGGCTGATTGAAAAACATCTATAGCTTTCAAACAGTATCACATTTTTTGAATCCAAAACATGTGTCAAATTCTATGCTTCATATACTATAGGATTAAAAAAACAAAAATTGAATTTCATGAAGTTTTGACCAAATTAAAGTGGTCAGACATAGAAGTTTTTATATTTTTTAAAATTTATAATAAAAAATTCATAATTAATTATTTACTTGGAAAAAAATTACAAAAAAATATTCATTACATTGGGACATGAGTCCTCTACTTATATCTAAAATATTATAAATTTTTTTTATCATTTTATTGTGGTTAGGGTGGTCAAACAAACACCTACTTATTTTTCCCTGAAATTTAAGTACTACTGCATTGAAATTTCAATTTTTCACCAAATAGATTTTCTTTCTTTTTAAATAAGCCTAGTATTTTAGAAACTAAATTCAATTTGCTACATATTCTATTCTTACATATTTTTGAAATAATATAGATAACTTATTCAAATTTTTATGTCAAGTTTCCTAACTATGATTTTTCTGAATTTTTCACCACTTAAGGGCCTATTTTTTCCATGATGATCCTGCACATACCCTCTAACCCTACCCTAGAACACCCCTATTGCAGATCTCTCTCCTTTATTTTATCCCTAGTTTGAGATATCTTAGATTTCCTTGAATGTGATGTTAGTGAAATAGGAAGGTCTCATCACCCTTGTGTTCTATCTTCCAAAAAGGTGGAACCCTATTTCCTACACTACATTTTGGTGAACCTAGATTTAGAACATCTTAATCTTGACTTGGAGTGCATCATCATCCTAGATCTAGCTTGCATTAATGTTGCATTAGGGTTTTGCATTAATTAATTGGCATCTAGGGTTTCTAATTCTTGCATATGTGAGAGTACATATAGGTTGAATTTTTATATCTTGCATCATTGAATTTCATCTAAAACCTATGATTGAACATAGTCTAGACATCATACAAACTAAAAACGTTGAATTTTACTCAAAATTTGTTGATTTTGGTCCAAAAACCCTAAATTGGGACTCATACACCCCTTTGGGTAATTTAGTCCCAGTACACATGGTTTTTCCTAATTTTTGGGTATTTTGTGGTGACTTTTATGCAACATTCAAACCCTTAAAAACCTTGATTGGGACTCATACATCCCTCTGGAAAATTTAGTCCCATATTAGGCCTGAAACTACCTTTTATAACATTGAAAACCTCATTTTTGTGCTTCCTAGGCTTGCTAGTGATTAATAGGAAAAGAAGAGGGGATAATTACCCTTCAGGCATACCAAGTTCTAAATTCCCTAATACCACAAGGATCTCAAGAAATTTTCCATCTCTACAATGAACCATGAAACTATGGGATGGCTTGAGAGGTCTGACCTCCTATGCTAGCAAATAGAAGGATTTTGTCTTTCTACACAAAGGGTTCTACCAAGGGCATATAATTTAGTGGGTACTATGATAAACTCCCTCAAGAGGTCTCCCAGCTATCACATACTGCTTCTCATTGATTGCAAACTTTCCTTGCAACCAAAAATTTATATAGTGATTTGGAAGAGCTTTGGCTTTAGCCCATTACCGCTTGGGTCATTCCCACTTTTTTAAGTGGGGTGGAAAACCCTCTAAGGATAGACAAAAGAAAGGAAATACATTTTTTGTTCGACTGCCCATATCATGTAAATCATAAGGAGGGAAAAAACAAATGTTTTTTTCTTACACTCACATGGGGTTAATTTTAAGCACCAAATCCAAATATTTCATGTGATTATACAAATTCCAAAGAGGTGCTTTTTGTCACTCAAGATTTCCTAACAAAATGAAAGGAGAGCATGTGCACTTTCTAAGACACTTGAAAACCACCAAACATGAAAGGAACTAGTTGATTTTACCCTTTCTTATTATTTGAAGACACTTTGTACATTTTAAACCAATGGCGTTTTATGCAAAGTTCATTTTAATGCCCATGATTGAGAGATGCAAGTTGTTTCTCTTTATAAGCCTTGTGAGTGAAAATGCAAGTTGTTCTTTTTAAGCCTTATGAGTGAAAATGCAAGTTGTGTTTCCTTTTAAGCCTTACGAATGGAAAATGCAGTTCTCTTTTACCTGATGATCCATATGCAATTTGTAGGAAACAAACAAAATTGTAAACTTGTTTAAGGCTAAATTAAAGAGATCAATTTTTTTGTTTCTTAAAAGAAATAGTTTTTGAGAGCTACACTCTAAAGCCACATGCTAAAATAGAAGATTCCAAGATAGAAAGATGATGATTCATGAGATGGAGGTTACAAAATGGATGATTGAGATCGAGCTTTCAGAAAGATGTCAAGATCAATGGTCTAGAATTGATACACCAGAAAGAGGTGGGCAATGAAGGCTATGACACCGATGGCTATGACGCTTGACAGCTATGAAAAAAATAAAGGCCATGGAAGAGATAAATGAACAATGCATCTTTGACCAAAAGGAAGGCATAAATAATTATTCAAATTATTTATTCGAGAAAGGAAAATGGAGGATAAATTATTCATTTGAATTATTTATTTGAAGAAATGAAAAATGAGCATTTAGTTAAAATGATTATTCAACCATTTTAATTAAATGGGAAGAAAATGGAAAAAGGGACATTAAATAATTAACTTAGATTAATTATTTAATGGGGAAAATGACAAGGGATAGTTAAATAATTTTGATAATCAATTAACTATAGAAGAATTAAAAGACCCATGAATAGATAAATAATTAATGATAACTATTTAACTATAGACAAAAGGTGATAAAGGAATAATTAAATAAATAATAATTTATTTAATTGTTGAAGAAGAGAGGGAATTAGTGATGCAATTAATTTATTTAATTGATTAGGATAGAATAAAGATTAGAAAGTGACTTAATTAAATAATTAAAAATTATTTAATTAATAGAGGAATATGATCAAGAATAATAAAATCATTAAAATTATTCAATTATTAAAGGATGAGGACCAGAAAAATGACCCTCATAGACTCAAGACATTTTTCAATGTCTACACGCTAATCACAAGTGTAGTGTAGTAAAATGCATACCCTTGCATTTTCACACTTATTTGGGCCCACCTTGTTTTATTTGTCCTAATTTATGTCTTAATTGGTCCTATTTTTCATTTGCAAGCCCTATGAATTATATCCTTTTCTAGCTAATCACGACATTCACCAAGGAATAAATGATAATTTAATGATTTCATCAGAGCATCCTTGATTTTTGGGTCGAGACTAAAATGCCACCTAGGGTGTCTTTGTCCCCCAAAGGTCTTGGGACCCTGATTTTTTAGAGCACCTAATTAGGTCCCTTTTTGGAGTCTCTACCTTGAGATTTGAGCCTCAAGACTAATATGTCACCTGGGGCATCTTAGTCCTCAGCTTATTTTAGGGATTTAATTTCAAATTTTGGTGGGATTTAGCCTCCTTTATTTAATGAATTCATATGCTAGCTTGGTGTGGTGATTTTAGGATCATATTAAACATAGATAACTATAAATACAAGGTTCACTCATTCATTATAATCCAAGTCTTTTGTGAGAGCATTCCTAATAGAAAATTGAGTTCACAAGAGCATTCAAGAGTATTTCTATCAAGCATTTGGAAACATCATCAAGATTCAAGAATCATATCAAAGAGCTTCTTACATCATGTGTGTTGTTGTGTTAACATTTGTGATGTAGGGTTTTGATTCAAGCAAGATCTATCAAGTATTTCTTTGATTCAAGATGCATATCCATTACAGCTATTTCAAACAAGTTTTTTGACTTTACAACAAGGGTTTGGTGAGTTGTTGCATTGCATGTTGTTCATTCATCATTTCCCTTCATTACTTTATTTCATTTCAAGGATTTATTACCAAACAGGGGTTTTACCAAGGAAAACCCGCATTCACTAACAATCAACAAGTTTTTCCCTTCTTACATATTTGTTATTGCAAATTTAGGTTGAAGAATTGAATATCATTTGGAGTGTAAAGTCTCAAAGTTGCAAAGTTGTATTGGAAGATTGTCATCTTCACGGAAACTCACCTATAGGTTGAATCCAAAAATTTTAAAACCTGAGATTAGAGGAGAAGCAAGTGTAGACCTTGGAGCTCAAGTTCACATTCAAAGTTTTCAAAAATTGAGAACAAGACTAATACACCACCTTGGGAATCTTTGTTCCCCCAAGCATATTTTGCATAGATTTCTAGAGATCCTAATCTAGCATCTAAATATTCCACATCTTCCCCAAAAAATAGTAGCGGGACTAACACAATAGTAAAGGATTCTATGTCCTCCCTAGCATATCTGGACAACTTCTTTACATTTCCAGAATCCTCACAAAATCTTCAGACTTCCTAGGTACACACATCTTAACTCCCTGTTGAAAAATTCCATTATTTTCATATGTCATTTAGCTTGCATAACTAGGTTTTGTAGGTTGAATGTTCATTTGTCTTTTCCAAACATTTGCTTGGTGGTGAACCCCTTAAAGCTTATACAACCCCTTCCTAGGCCCTCCTTTTTGAGAATTGACTCACCTTGTGAGGTTGATAGTCAATCCAATTAGGACCCCGAGGAAAATTTTGAGTGATTTGTGGAAAGAAGGGCAATTATCCCCTCCTATTTTCCTATTAATCAACATTTTTTATAAGTGATCTTGGTTTTATTTTTTATTGAAAACTATAACATGGTATCAATGATGATTCAATCCTCTACATACATCTTAGGTAATTTTTATTCTTGAAGGAAAATGTGATTACTAATCCTTGCACAAAATTATTCCTTTTTGCATGCTTTATTTTTTCATTTTATCTTTGATTTCTGCATGTTCTCCTTTTACAATATTGAGGCTTTGTAATAAATGAAATTCAATAAATTTCCATTAGGAGGGATATGTGTGAGAACCCCAATCCTAGTATCTGCAAAACATAATGAATAAACACATTAAGTTAGAGATTGCAAGTTAGAACAAGGATTCCCCATGAAATCCATTCACCAAATTCAAATTAGGAAAGGAATAATGAAGAACACAATGAAAATAACAAGATATAGATTCAATCCTAATTAGAATAGAAAACACATGATCCCATGGGGCAATTGGTGCCAATTTGATGTGAAAATTGGCCATTTCCCAATCCCTATGATGCAAGCTTGATATGATGATGATAATTGATCCACTTTGATGATGTTGAAGAGTGCTCCAAGCTAAAAACTTGCAAAACCTAGCTATGATTCAATAGAAATGGATGAGATTTGATAGATATTTTAGCATGGTAACTTTGCATAATTTTTGGATGCTAAACTGAGGATATGAGCTCTTTATTTATAGAATTCCAATATGGATGAATGTCCAAATTTAAGCAATGTGGGACTAAAATTCATTCAATGGAAAGATGCCACTTGTCAACCTATGAGTGGGTGGAGGATGTGCAAGTTTTGAGGATTGTACAAATAAATGCATATTTTTGAATTTCAAATTTGTTGAAATGACTTGCAAGAGGGAAGAGAAAATGAAATAAATGCCACTTGGCTCAAGGAAAAGGACATGTAAGATGGAGTAAATGCCTTGTTGGATGTACATGTCAACTTGAAATTTTGAATTCAAACTTGGAGGACTATTCCAAAAGATGCCTTGTTGAGGAAAATAGAGATTTAATAAATCAATTAAATCTATTTTCATGTGCAAGTGGGAAAAGATAGAGGATGGGACATGAATTTGAATTAAATTAATCAAGGGTCAATTAATTTAATAGGAGATTAGATGATATGACTTATTTGACTTAGATTTATGGATTTATTTAAATCAAATAATGAGAAGAATGTGACAAGAGATTAATTAAATAAAGATTTTGATTTATTTAATTAAAATCAATGGTGTTAGATTAAATTAAATAAGGTTTTAATTTATTTAATTTAATAGGTAGACTTTAGAGATCTAATCAAATAAAATTTATTAGTTAATTAAATAGGGATAATTAGCTCAGGTGATTGATTTAATTAACAAAAGAGGACTTAATTAGATAAAATGATTTATTTAATTAAGAGAGTAATATTGATGAATTTAATCAAATAAGGGAATTTGATTAAATGGTTAGACTGAGGGATGATTCAAGATGAAACAATGTTAGTAGTCGGGACCAGGTGCACAATGTCAATAAGTATATTTTATGTGTCTATATTTTTCCCCTCTTTGAAGTGATACACTTGTTGTGTTGGTTCAAAGAATAAACAATCTTGATCAAAGACAAAAAAAATCGTTATTTAAAATCTTGCTCCACTATTACCTGGTGAGAGAAAACATGCCATTTTATTTCCCCCTCAAGAGATTGGACAAAAATTTCCAATTTTTGGGTGATCTCGCGAAAAAAGAGGACAAGGTACCTGACAGGTCTGAAAGGGTCCAGGAGGCCAAAAATGTGTCTAAACACAATAAAATAATTCAAAATAGGCCTCAACTAGACAAAAATAGGTTCAGGGGTCCAAAACCCTAGTAGGATAGCCAATTAGGGTAAAAAAACCCTAATTTTCAAGCTTAAAAGGGGCCCGAGGGGTCACTTTCAAGTCATTTTCACACACATCCATTAGAAACTTTGAGATTTGACTCTGACCTCCTGACAATATGGCGCAACGACAGCTTCTGATGCACATTTCTGACTGAGTCTAGATGTACCAGCAGCCACCCAGCATTGGGGCACCGGTAAGTGATCCTTACTTGATCTTCATTTTTTGTTCTTCGTGCATATTTAATGCTTTAAAATTTAGGTCTTTCTATAGTGGTGCTATACAGTGCCATTGAGGAATCAAACTACATTGCTCGGTGTGATATTGCACTACGGTAGTGTAGTTTGGAGTTTGAAAACTCTAACATTGAGCTCTTGGCTGGTGGGGTGATTTGAAAAGTGCGACATGACGGTCCTAATTTTGCTCAAAGTGCACTGCTAGGGAAGAAAGTGCACTGCGATGGTGCTATTTCATTATTTTCTACCCTAGCGTCAGAGTTTGAAAAGAATCAAACTATGATGTCTTCACAAATTCTGATGCTGGACTGATTTCTTAGACACCAAATGACAAATTTTTCAAAAAATTTAACATGGTGACCTTCCTTGATGCAGGACGTGGGGAGGGAGCTCTACTCCCGAGAGAAAAGTTCATGAGATCTATTTGGTTACTTGCAGGACCTCAGTGACAGAGACTAGGACTGACTGCAAGACATGGGGCTATGGTTCATCGCTTATGCAACACCCATTCACACTCACCTAGGGATGATTTTAGCGCTTGCCAAGAGATGGTGTAGCGAGACATCTTCGTTCCACCTTCCCATAGGTGAGGCCACCATCACCTTGGAGGACGTTTGGTGCATCCTTCGATTGTCAATTCATGGTCGGTGCATGATTTTTGATATGGATGAGGGGTGTAATGCCTACTGTAGGGTCCTCGCCATAGAGGACGTCGTTATTTGCGAGGGACAGATCGAGTTGGAGTGACACAGGACCCTGGCACCTCCCTTCCACCTAGTTTTTGTGGCGATCATTTCAGGTCTTGTTATCCCAGACTGACAAGGGAAATATTTCAGTCCTGGTTGGGGACTTTGCTGGGAGCAGATGGTTCGCGATAGGCTAGTTTGTTTTGCTTGGGGGCCAATTCTTCTTTCCTCTTTGTATAGGGATCTCCATGAGTATGTTTACATGGATGGTCGAGTGCTCAGAGCAGGTGTGATGCTCCTCCACGTATGGGCATGGGAACACATTGCTATCCTTCGACCATGAGTTTTTTCAGTTCCGATGCTGCCAGATGATCCCCTCATGTGGCGCTATAGAGGTGGTGTGTCCCTTACACACACAGGTGAGTACAGGATCCCCTACTAGAGGAGGATCCTTGACAAGATGCAGGTGTTTACATGGTGACCATACATTGGTCGGCTTGGATGGGCCAGCAATATAGATCAGCTATTCTTTGCTTGCTATGACCGGTTTATGTAGGGGCAAGAGCACACCATGATTGAGAGGTATTTGCTCGGGTGCATGCAGCGTCAATTTAGTGAGCCCCAGGACCAGCCAGATGATGACTATGTGGTCGTCTTTTCCTACACCATGACACATGATTCATGGGGATGGTATATTCCTACCTTGGAGGTCATCAACAATTTTAGGCAGTTGGTAGCTCGACCGTGGGCTTATGATCAGGGGCCCCCAGAACTAGGTACGACATAGGCATACAAGGATTAGTTTCGGCCTCCTCTACGATTGACTATTGTAGGAGCAGTCCCTGATCAATGGAGAGTGAGAGGCAGGGGGAGGGAAAGGACGGAGAGGTGATGCATGACAAGATTAGCCGGTCAGACCCCCAGTGTAGCTAGATCAGGTAGACGTACAGATGTACGACCAATAGCAGGTGCCAGTAGGTCCACCACCATGGGCCAAGGGTGAGGATCAACCTCTGGTACAGCCTCCACTAGCACAGCCAGCAAAGCAGGTAGATCCCCGAGATGCATTGATTGTGTAGCTACATGCATAGGTGCAGACTATGATAGCTGAAAGGGACCAGGCTAGAGCTGAAAGAGAGTAGATTAGGGATGAGAGGGATTAGACCATCCAGTAGAGAGGCTACAAAGTTATAGGCGGCCACAGAGCTAGGACAAAGACAATAATTAGAGAGCATGGCAACTTCCTCCTCTCAGGGTACAGTGTCAGTTAGGTCTTACAGGGAGGCTGTCAAAGAGGTCGAGTATTATCGGATGTACTACCATGAGGTCGTACCCAGAGCAGCACGAGTCCTAGAGTACTCGTAGTGGACTAGTCATAGACCAACGAAGGGTCACAGTGACAAGGGCAAGGACAACATACAGGGGGGTTGATCGAGATGATACTTTTTGTGCCTTATGGGCTCATTTTTGATAGCCTAATGGGCCTTTTTGTACTGATTGACATACATGTATAGTGATCTGTTATTCTTGTACGATGACAGTTACATTATTGATGATATATATAGGATGATGATTTTGATATGATGCGATGTGTACCATTTATTTATGCATGATTCTACTTCTATATGTTGTGCAATGATGTATGATTTTATATGATGCGCTTATGGATGCAATTATTTTTGATGATATATGCATTATGTAATGATTATGACTAAAAAATCTATATTATGCTTATGCAAATGTATGAATGGATAATATATGATGATGCATTTATGATGATGATATGTGATATGAAATGTAATGTGTAAAATGATATGGAAATGATCTATGGTGTATACGCGAAATGATGTTAATCATGCTTATGTATGGATGATTATGGATGGATTTACGCTTTGCATGTGATGGATTTTTATGTTTTTATTTATGTTTATAATGATATGAAATTATTAATGAAATGAAATGCCAAAAAATGATTGTGATAGTATTTATGAGATGATACAGATGATTTAATGAATGATGTAATGCCATGGTCATGTTTTATATGATATGTAATGATGATGCAAATGAGATGGTTAAGATGCTTAGAATAACAAATTTTATCCAAAACATATTAAATGAGAATGTAAAGTATGTGATGCATTTAATGTGATGCAATGCGATATATGAAATGATATGGTAATGTAAAATGAGCGTAATGTGTGAGATGACTTTCTAATGTTATGCAAGTATGTATGGAATGGATTATCTATAATTCTTATGTACCTATTATGTATGATTATGCAGTAGGTGGTAATGCAAAATGGCTATGAAATGTTTATGCAAATGAATGCTATGCGATGATTTATGTGATAAATTGAATGTGATGCAAAGAATGGATGCAATATAATAAAATGGATGTACTTATCTATGAAGAATGCTTATAATAACATGCTTATATGATGATGAAAATGTAATGTATATGTTTCCTCTATGATATGTTTATGCAATACCCTAATGATTTGTGGATGCAGGATCAATGACGATGATGATGATGCTAATGATCAACTGTCATAGTACCTTGTTAGCATGAAAAGGAAGAAGGAATGAAAGAGAAGAAGTCATTTCAACCAGATACCAAATGATGAGCATGCAAATGATGATGATTACTTGCCGAGGAATTGGGATTTTCAAAGGGCCAATTTTCTTATGTTTGATAAGACACGTGGTACGATGCATCAAGGTATAGAGAACCAGGATGGCATTGTACCCAATGTGATGGACTTTGACTTGACAAACATATAGGAGTATTCTTGTTCACACTTGACATACAAAAACCTTGCTAGGATGCATTTTGGATGTTTCAAACACCTTAGGCCAAAACACAGAAAGGTACAACCTTTCAATGTACAATAGTCAACAAGTTGTTCAAAACACCCTCCATACATAACTAACAAAGCAAGTATTCGCCAAGGTTATATTACAAGAATGTCCAAGAAGCACAACAAAAAAAAGATATTGATCATTTCCCCATTCCTATTTCTCTAAATCCTCTAGTCAGATATCATCGAGAAGTCCTTGGAATGAGTGCAATAAGATAAATCAAAAGATAAAGACAAAGTAAACAAACAAGCTGATGGTCTTCAATACTGCTAACAAAAAGGAGATGTTTTCTAAGGATCAGAACCGAAACTATTGCCAAAAGATAATGCCCATTGTAGGAAGGATGCATCCTAGGACATGTTAGTGGATGGCGGCACACCATTTCATTTATCCTAAGGTGTTATTTCAAATGATTGATATGGGACCAAATGGATGATAGGTTATCGATACCAAGAGTTGACCAACTTGTTTACGTAATGACTTGGACCTAAGACTTGATGATTTTGAGTTTTCACTTTTAACCTGCTAGACTTGTTTCTGATTATCTTACCAAAGATTAAGGATGACGATCGTTTATTTTGAGTGATGTTATTGTAGGTGCAAGCGAGATGAGATGGATGCATTTTTTCAAATATTTGGATGTTTTTGACATTTTTCAATGTTTTGAGGCTATTTTTGGTATTTTTGGAGATTTTCAAATGTTTTGATTTTCAATTTTCTGATGTTTTGGGGTTTTCTGAGATTTTGACCAAGAGACTAACCTAAAGACCTATCCTAGGGGCCTCAGGGGTTGATCAACAGATTAGCCTTGCCTACGTTATACATGTAGAGACCATATAGTTTGACTGACGACCTGACTGATTTATAGATGATGATATACATGACGAGGTGTCAGTTTATTATGACAAACTCCTAAAGGACTAACCTAAGTGTCCCGAGGGATGATTAAAGATCAACCTTGCCTATGTTCAAGCTCCTAGATGATGTAGTTCAACAAGACAACTTTGTTTTTTGGCTTTTTGACTGACTTTTTGACCTGTTTTTGGGATTTTGATATGTTTTGATGTTTTTTGGATTTTTTGATATTTTGATGTTTTTGGATTTTCTGCTATTTGGATGTTTTTGGATTTTGTGATATTTGGATTTTCTAGCACCAAATGTGAGAATCCCAATCCTAGTACCTACAAAACAAAATGAATAAACACATTAAGTTAGAGATTGCAAGTTAGAACAAGGATTCCCCATGAAATCCATTCACCAAATTCAAATTAGGAAAGGAATAATGAAGAACACAATGAAAATAACAAGATATAGATTCAATCCTAATTAGAATAGCAAACACATGATCCCATGGGGGAATTGGTGCCAATTTGATGTGAAAATTGGCCCTTTCCCAATCCCTATGATGCAAGCTTGATATGTAGATGATAACTAACAAATAGAAAGCTTTTTGTTAATTAGATAGGAAGTATGGATTTTTAGGAAGATTTAGGCTTTGTTTTCCATGTCTAAGATTTTAGAATTTATACATTTTAGTGGACTGTTTAGGCATCATTGGCCCACACTGCACATCTAATCAACTTAAATAATATGAGAGCCTGTTGGTAACTGATACGATTTTTTAGTGCTGTTGTCATCGTATAGTTTCTATTTTATGTTTTTAGCATTTCTTTTTCCTTAATGCTTTATGTGTACTGTTATTCAATAGATGCATAAACTCTCTATTAGTTACTTCTTTGTAGTAATTTCTTTTGGTGAACTCATTTCTTATTTTCTGTTATAAATAGTAGTTTTGAAAAGCTTTTATATTGACTGGTATTACGAATAAAACATAACATATGTTATTATTTTCTATGTAAAATCTCTCTCTACTACAATATTTTGTTTCCTTGTAATTTTTTTCTAGGACTGTTTTAATACTTTTGAGCCAAAAAGGAATAGAAAAATAGATCAATTTTGTCTGGCATTCTTACCATTAAATCATTAGCAAAACATATTATCTCCATGTTAGTATATTAATTACTTATGGTGAGCCGTGACTATCATGCAAGTTATTTGGTTTGGAAAATGTGAGAATCATGCTTGATTGTAGAGGTCACAAATCTTATGGTAGATCATCTCCATATGTTAGACTTAATAGATTATTTATTCTTCACAAAATTATACCTTTTATAGTATACTTCTTCATAGTTATGTTCCATTTTTTTTATTCTTGTAAATAGTTTTCCCATCAAAAGCAAATATAAATAATGAATCATAATTTCTAGGTGTATAGATAGACCCTCTTATTTAATATTAAATATGTTGTATTAAATGTTCATCTACGCAGGAAGATGTGTTATGCTTATGCTGAAAGAAGCAAGTATCATTTGTATTGTAGTAGTCTATGCTTACAATTTTAGTGGTATGGTCTTCATTACTGCCCATCAAGCTAACACCAAGGTTATCATATATTTAGTTGCAAATCTTCTGGCAATGTATTAAATGTAAATTTCTGAATTTGGAATGTGACAAGAGATTAATTAAATAAATATTCTAATTTATTTAATTAGAAGAGATGGTGTTAGATTAAATTAAATAAGGTTTTGATTTATTTAATTTAATAGAAATACATTAGAGATCTAATCAGATAAAATTGATTATTTAATTAAATATGGATAATTAGCTCAGGTGATTGATTTAATTAACAAAAGAGAAGGAATTAATTAGATAAAATGATTTATTTAATTAAGAGAGGAATATTGATGAATTTAATCAAATAAGGGAATTTGATTAAACAGTTAGACTGAGGGATGCTTCAGGATGAAATGATGTTAGTAGTCGGGATCAGGTGCACAATGTCAATCGGTATATTTTACGTGTCTACAATATGAATGCATAATAATTGGATTAGAGTGTATTCATATGACACACAAATTGATCTCATCTTCATATTGATGATAACTCACATGAGTTGTATCTAGATTGTGTAGTTTCTTTTGGCCACAATCTTTCTCATAACTTGACACATTTTGGTTCACATTAGTTCATATCTCAATTTAAGAGCCTATGGTTAGTGATCTTGAATTGCATCAGAGTTTCATCAGGTCACATATCAATTTGAAGGCCATTTATTTTATGGTTAATGTTACAGAATCTTCATGGTACTTGCTCCTATGGATAAATTTTAGTCACAGTTTGGTGTCAAAATTGAGATACACATAGCTTCAAGATTCTTTCATCATCTATTTCCCTCTTATGGGGGAATTTATAATGTATGTATGTTGTGATGGATGGTGTACTTGGTGGGTCTCATGGAGTCCTTCATCTTTAATCACTTAGTTACATTCTCTATTTCTTTTGTATTGCATATGTACATGGGTACCTAACATGGGCTTCTATCTGGGACCCATTCATGCTTTCATGCATCCATCCTTGCATTGTTTGCATGTTTCTTATTCTCCCTAAGTTGAACTTAAGGGTGGTGTTGTTGAAATTAAATATTTAATTACACTTTATTAAGTTTAATTATGTCCTAATTAGGTTTTCCTTTTAGGGTTTTCATCTTGCTCTAAAAAATCAAGTTATCTCATGTAATTCATAATTTACAATAATTATTTGCATATTTTTATGCAAATTTCTCTTGCATGTTTGATTTTATTTGTATAGAAGATTAATCATATGTTTTGTAGGTGATCTTGGTTTTATTGAGTTTATTGGAAACTATAACAATACCATCACTTGCACAAATTCATATAATATTTATAGTTACAATAATTGTTGCATGCCTCAAAAAAACCCTAGAACAACTTTTTTGACAAGCTTTTCTTTTTAATATAAATGAAAAAATATTTCATTTTTACATCAAAAATAACTAATTCATATGTAATTTTCATTTTTGTGTATACAATCATCCAGGTAAATGGGCTTGGCCAAAGTGACACATTGCTACAATAATGCTGAAAATTTTATTTTCAAAGTTGAGTAATATATATTATATTTTACAATTACTAGTGGAATATATCCCTTTATCTCTTAAGGATATAAGAGTAGGGAATCTAATGTTAAAAAATATCAATATAACATGTTCATTAGCTCCATTTAGTAGATATAGGTAGAATCTAATAATTTTAATAATGTTAGTGCAACTCAAGTTAAGCCATGAATTTTTAGTTACAAGAGGACAGATTGCAGATCTCAAAGGTAAAGACACAAAAAATTAATAGTCATAAGCAATGGTAGGTTGGTAAGTATGAGGATCATAGTCATGAGAGTGGTCAAGTAATGGAGGGGTATGTGCAGGATCATGATGGGCCAAAAAGTGGCGACATGTAAGTGATATGATGGCTCATGTGGCTGGTAACTTTTTTTTACCCAAGTCTTGCTTCCTGCACAGACCCCTGACTCCTGCCCCAAACCACGCCTACTTGCACCCACAAACAATCACACTTCAGCCTGAACCATGTCCTAAAGTCCTGGAACCTGACAGGCCTGAAAACCACCAAACCTTGTATCACATTTTTTGACCCAAAACATGCATCACATTCCCATGCTTTGTATACTATAGGATTTTCAAAGAAAAGAATTTCCATGAATTCTGAATTCAAGTTATGTTGTTAGACATACAATTTTTTATATTTTTCAAAATTTAATAAAAAATTCATAATTAATTATTTAGTTGGAAAAAAAATATAAAAATATATGCATCACATTAATACATGAGTCCTCTACTTATATCTAAAATTTTATAAAAAAATATTATAATTTTATTGTGGTTAGTGTAACACCCCTCTGTCTTGGCTCTTTGATCGGCATTGTTCTTCCTTGCTAAGATTGTGTCTAATTATGCTTTGAATTTAGAACTTAGTTGCTTTTGATCGCAATTGTTAAACAATGTGAATGTTATATTTTGATGCGATGTTATTTTGTTCTGAGGTTGTCTTTATGGCATGTTTTGGATTAACTTAAAATATATTTGATTGAATGATGTTTTATGCTATTAATCATATGATCATTGATGTTAGAATTGTCAGTTAATAAATTGTGTATTGGTGGAGGGGATGGGATTGTATCACTCACTTGCGAGTGCCCTACGATTCTGAGATTTCTTCTTCATGGTATGTTTGATCATTTTATATATATATGAATGTTCGATGTACTCTTTGTTCACAAGTTGATAGGTACATGACATCAACTCCACCTAGTTCACAAGTTTGAGCGTGTCCATTGACCAATGGAAATTGATTGGGAGATAGTAGCTAGGTTTTATGTGCCAAGTCGTCACCCTAGTCATAGTGTGTTGTCGGGTTGTTGTCGGGTTAGTTGTTTTAATTTGGTCCTTTTCAACTTGAATATTTATTTAATTTCATATTATAGAGATTTTTAAATGACTTACATAGTTAAATTGATGTTTAAATGTATTTATTTGCAATGTTGAAACGTCATTTATTTTATTGATTGATTTGACTTCATTAATAAAATTAGATTGAGTTTATTGATTAATTAGATTAAGGGTGATTTATTAAATGTGATAATTGTTTTGGAAATTATTGGATATTAAGATTTAATCAAAATATAAATATAAATCTTATTTGGATAGTTAGAGTTAAATTAAAATAAATAAATGAAAATGTGTTTCTATTTCACTTTTGGAAAATTATTGAGAAAGTAAATTATTTGCAAAGAATGTATTCTTTTGTTTTAAAACATTTTGGAAAATGCATGAGATTTGAATTAGAAATTAGAAATTTGTTTTAAAATTAAAAATTGGAAATATCCTCCAAATGTTTTAAAAATAAACTTAGTGAGTGGGGCTTTTAGGGTTTTGGCCAAAATTGGGGAAAAGCCCTATGAAAAGAAAAATGATTTTCATTTTTGGGGGGGATGATCTTTCAAAAGAGGAATTGAAAGCACCCTTTTGGAAGTTCTTCAAGCTTTGGAGAAAAAAATTAGGTTCCTCTTTGTTCTTGCTTTGTTTCATTTTGAAAATAGATTAAACCCACATTATGCTATTTGGAAATCTTTGAAATGTTGTTTAAATCCAATGAAGCCCATGAGAAATTGTTTTGAAAACTTGCAAACTTGTGGAAATTTGGAAATGAAAACCAAAACTAGAATCTATCTATGGAAAAATAGAATGAAAACCAAAAGAGATTTGTTGTCAAAACTTGGATGTAAACCATGTTGTTGTGTTGAAGAATCCATTTTTTTGTTTCAAGATTTTGTTGGGCATTTGCACAATATGATACACAAGAATATTTATAAATGTACTAGGGTTTTCATTTATTTACTTTCTGGAAAATAACCCTATGTTTTTTTTGTTATGCATATGGGAAGTACTTCTGTATTTTATGAAGGGTTTAGTTTTATATAAAATATATATATATATATATATATATATATATATATATATATATATATATATATATATATATATATATATGGCATATACATTTACAAAATAAAAATTCTTTGTCTTCGCTGGAAGTGGGGGGAGGCCAAGCTTCATCCCCACCATCGCCGCCACCTATGGGATGCGAGCCATGTGCAAAGAAAACAGGCCGCCACCCGAAGGGAGGCAAGCCGTGTGCGAAGCACAAGGGCTGCCGCCCGTAGGGAGGTGGACTGTGTGCCGAGCACACAGGCCGCCACCCAGGAGGGAGGCGCCCTGTGTGCTTAGCACACAGGCCATTGCCAGTGGTCAGGCCTGCGTACCCTATTTAGGGCTTCGGCCCCTCTTTTCAAAGATCCATTTTTTTCTTGGGTTTTAATATATTTTTATTATTATTATTATTGTTATTATTATTATATATATATTATTATATATATAGTATAATTTGATTTAAATTAATATTTTATTTTATTATTAATATATATATTATATATATGTATATATGATATATATATATAATATATATATATATATATAATATATATATATATATGTTGGATAATAAGGTATTAAAGTTTAATCAACTGGATTATAATGATAATATTTTGTTAATTAAGACATTTAAATGATGATTAATTATTTTAAATAGGAATTGTTTTTAAAATGATTATTGCATTACTATTGTTGAAATGGAATTGTCATTTTAATAAATAATGTTATTTTATAAGATTATTCTAATCCTTATTTAGGATTGAGCAAATAGAGTTAAATTATTGGTTTAAATTCTTTAATGTCAACAATGTGATTTAGATATTTAAATATATAATAGGATATACATTGATTATATACTATTAAGCATATTTGATTGGAATATATTTGTATTCAAGTAGAGATAAGATTTAGTTGATTTATTTAATCCTAAGTTGAAATAAAGACTAATTTATTTGATCTAAATGTTTATTTATTAAAATGTTTTAATTATAGAATACAATGGAAAAACTTAGAGTAAATGATTGACTTATTATTTAATCTAAATGTTTTATTAATCAAGTGGTTCTATTTATAGTATATGATCGTGAAACTTAGAGATAATGAATGATTTATTTTAATTAGATGAGTTTATTTATTAAAATATGTCGGTTATGAATATAACTGTTAAACATAGAGTTAGTGATTGATTTATTTTAATCAAATGAATTTATTTATTAAAACACTTCGATTATGGAATTTAATTGTGAAATTTAGTGTAAATGATTGGTTTTTAAATATTTCAATGTCATGAAAAGAAATGGGTTTATTTGATTGGATTAAAGCAAGAAATGAAAACTGTGATTGACTGGATTTAGGAAATCCTAACCTTAGTTTATTTAAATTGTCTGAAATGTTTGCTAGCTATGTTTGATCATTCTCGATGTTGTGCAAATTGAGTAAATGTCCTAAAGTCTTCTAGATAGGGTTTCATTTACTTGTATGGGTTGTCGTTATGATAGTCAACCTTTGGTTTGTCTTGGGTTTTGTGCCTCCTTTGGATTGGGAGTGGGTTTTGAGTTTTGTGTCTCCTTTGGATTAGGAGTGGAGTTTGTGTTTGTTGCCTCCAGTGCTTGGAGAGGGTTTGACCTTTGTTTCATCTAGTGTTTGGAGAGGGTTTTGACCTTTGTAGCCTCCAGTGTTTGGAGAGGGTTTTTTACTTTTTTTTCCTCCTGTGTTTGGAGTGAGTTTCCTTTATTTGTTACCTCCCTGGTTTAGAGAGGTCATCTTTTTCAGTTACTCATTGTGGTTTATATCGTGTATGTTGTCGATAGGAGAGTGGCTCTTTGTGGGGGTCTGACACACAAAGGGGCACCAGGGTAACTCACATAGGGTTTAAGTAAGTGATAACTTAAAAAGAATTAAAGAAAAACTCTCAAACTAATTAAGATAATTAATGCCTCTCTCTTAACTCATTCTCTTTTAAGGTTTGAGATGAGACGAGAAGCACAGTTGGTATGAGGGTCTAGCGGCCCATAGAGTTGAGCCTGGATAGCCCAAGATGTGGGTTCGGTTGCCTTAGATAGTTGAGCCAGGGTAACTCATAGAATATGTCATGTGACACTCTCACTATGTCAACCAGATGTTAGTTTGTTGTACTATGTAAATGAACCTTGTACTTTGGAAGCATTGTAACCTTTGTGTTAAGTTATATTGTACTTGTATCCTTTTAGTTCAGTTATGTTTAAACCTATGTCTAGAGGTAGATGATCTTGTCTAGGAATTCCTAGTTACTATCTCCTAACATGGGGGGTGAGCCTTTGGGTATCACATGGTTGGGTGGAATGTGCACCTTAATCCGTTGGGTTAGCTTTTTGTTCGTGTGGACGAGGTTTTCAATTGGAGAGCTCATGGGATCCTATTCTGCCTTACTTAATTCATTCAGTTGATCTTGTATTTTATTACCCTTCATTTGTTATCGAGGTGGAATTTGTATTATGTAATCATGCTTATTGGAATTACCTAATTCAAGGAATGAGTGTTGTAATTATATTGTAAATTATATTATTGGAATCAAGTGGTATTTTTTTTGTTGTTGATGTAAATTATAATGTATGGAATGTATGTGATCTTAATTGATAAGTAATTAAATTTTATTGATTTAATTCATGTTTCTTGTTTGGGTTTAAGTAACTCAGTCTCGTAACCTTAGGGGTTGTTGTCAATTAGTTAGTGATCTTGCTTGTTAATTGTTCTAATTGTTCTTTAAAAAAAAAAAAGTTAGTTTGTTTGTGTAGTAAATTTCAACTTCCCCTAGGGTTGCATGGTGGGGCATTACAGTTAGGGTGGTCAGACAGACACTACTTCTTATTTTTTCCATAAAATTTAAGTACTACTACATTGAAATTTCAAATTTTCACTAAATAGATTGTAAAAAAATAAAAAATAAACATAGTAGTTTAGAAACTACATTCAATTTTCTACAGATTCTATTCTTAAATATTTTTGAAATAATATAGATAACTTATTCAAATTTTTACGTCAAGTTTTCTAACTATGGTTTTTCTTATTCTTTTGCCACTTACGGGCCTGTTTTTCCCATGATGATCTTGCATATACCTGGAGGCTAGACCCCATGAAATGAAGACAAGGGGACAATATTTTCATCAAATGCTACAAGTGTTTCAATAATATTGCTGTAGTATGTTATCATTCTCACAAGGAGTAACCAATGCACAAGAAAACCTATAGGAAATTATAGGGAGTATGAGAAATTGCAATTTTCAATGAGAGTGACAGATTGATTGTGTGAAATAAAATACAGGAGTTTAAATAAGGAATATGATAGCAATATAGAAGTTTGATATTCATTTAGTTTCAACTCAAAAGGTTATCATTTACTTTGGTAGACAGTAGGTGGAAAAATTCTTAAAAAATACTATTAATCAATAAACTATCATGGGACATACACATCGTGTAACAAAATAGTAATACATGTGTAACATAAATTTATACAAAAATAACCATGAGAGGCAAGGCCTTAACACCATGGGAAACAAAATGGATAGCACAAGGTTTGATATTTATCCATTACTTTTGGATGTATACCAAGATCCCAATACAAGGGATAGGACCTCATGACTAGGGTACAAGTAATGGACCCAATTGTATGAGTGGGAAGCACTTCTATACTCTAAAATTTACAAAATTATGGAAGGTAATCTAAGAGGTCTATATGTGAAAAGTGAAGATGAATTTTAAATACAAATAGATCTATAGAAAACTATACCTTATGTATACTAATACTGTAATTACTTATCACTACTTGCATTCAAGTATATTAGTCAAGGAGGACAACATTCAAAGGGAATATAAAGAATGACCAAGTGAAGGTAGTGTTATTTCTTATTCATAGTAATATGCATATAGTGGGAAGCCATGTGTTCAGCAAGGTACACTAATATATTCTAATGTGACCTAAGAAAGAAAGAAACCCTAATAATATTTCAACCACTAATATCAAAAGAAACATTAAAAACATATAAACACAAAGAGGCTTATATTTTATCCATGATTAATCTTAGAAAATAAATATATGGATTGTGTTAGATTGATTTAGAATGAACAAGAGGTATAAATCTATAAAAGGAGGTGATTTAAAAAATTGAAACTTTATAATATATGTGCTTTTGTCATTTTCATATCATTTAGAACATAAAATAATGATACATATTATAATAACTAAAATAAATTTATCAATATCATGACTTTATAAATTCAATGTACATAATTACAAATCAATCTAATGAACCATCTGGGCCTGATCTACTATTTATTGTGTCAAGTATTGCTTCATGGTTAGATTAACTCACCTTCCACAAGTCCTTGTTCAATGGTCTACCCCAAAATTTGTTAAAATTAGCTTGGATGCCACATAAATGTTTGAGTAATGAAGAATATTTTAGTGCATGTCAAAATTCTTTAATAGCTAGACATCATACTTCTTAACTAGGTAACTTATAAGCCATGTTATAGTAATGACCACTGAGCCTATAGGGTATTTGTTTTTTTCTCCATCTATAACTAGGAGGCTATAACTAGGGCTTCCAATTTCTTTTTGGCCTTGACACAACAACAAAAGTAATTATTTTTTCCCTCTTCATTGTCTTCATCTACAATATCTACATAAACATTCTTTGCATTGGTATGTGCATCAAATTAGATGAATTTAGTCATCGGATATATTACTTGGTTGAACTAGATCTGATATGTGATCAAAGTCAACTAATGATTCCATCTATGTGATTTGTATTGTAGTTGGGAGTTTATATGCATCAAGTGGGCTTAGACTTCATAGCCACCATTCATCAACCCACTCCTTTGATTCACACTTATTCCAATATTGATATGTACAAGAAGAATGAAAGCATACCATCTTTCATGTATGAATACTCCATGAACCTACATTAGAGCTTTTGAAATAGTATAGTTCACTTGATCCTATCAAAGTGCAAAAATCCTCATATTTTGCAATATTAATAACATCTATCAACCAAAAAAATGTATGAACTAAAGACTTACCTTTATTACTTGGACCCATTGTATCATTACACCACTCGATGATTTATTTTGCATTTTTCAACTTTGCATTTCCTTTATACTTTATTGAATTTCATGTTATGGCCCTTTTAATACACGCTCCTACATCATCATGCTCCCCCTTTCCATCCTTGGCCTCACAAAAGTTCCACATATTCTAAACACCTATAATATTTTACATCCTACTCTATGAATGAGTTCTTGGATTGTGATCCACTATTATCTAACCATATGATATGCTGACATCTAATGATGTGCCCCTTCTAGCCAAATCATGGTAGAACAACTAAATGCAACCTTGTGTTAACTCTCTAGAATATGTGTGATCATCACTAATATAAAAATGATAGTCCCTTAAAATAATTATTTCATCCTCTTTACTTTCACTAGCATGAATGAATGTTATGTGCATGAATATAGTAACTTGTTTGGAGTTATAATATTGTGAATGCATCTCTCGTTGTGGTTATAGATTGTAGTTCTCTACAATCTTAATGACAAAAAAAATGCTATCAAGTGTAAATGTGCCCTTGCATAACTTGAGTTGCAATTCCAACCATTGAGCTCTATGGGTATACCTTGCATACTCATACATTATAGTCTCTCAAAATATAGATATAAACCAATACACTAGAATCTTTTCAATAAAAAAAACACACTTTTTATTTTCTTTTTTACCATCTTTTGTATTGTAGGCCACTATCTTATACTTTCCAAATTCTATAGGTCATTTCCAACCACATGTGTACTTTCCATATGTTAAAAAATAGGCATATGTTGCAATCCACCACAATGTTGACATGTGTCATCCAGACATAATTTGTTGTAGAAAATTTGACCATCCACTATTTCACATAAAATTGTTGATATTGAAATCTCTTGAAGATGTAAGTGGGGCATATATGTCATAGTCCTACAAAACATTGTTAGTATGCAAATCTAAACATATACATTTATAAGCATAAAAATGGTTAGAGAACTCAATATTTACTCTACAATGATAAGTAGTGTGTGCATGATTTATTTTGATATAGAAAGGATTTAGCATTTCAAAAATTCTTTGAAATTTTTTTAACTTGAGGACATATCTCTATAAATTTAGCAAAAAATTATGTTTGAGTGATATCCAAAAATGCTTCAGATGTGGCTCATGGTTTTAGTTACCAATTCTCCTTATGGCATCTCTTTGATTGGGAAATACCCTTGTTTTATTCTTCCAAAATTCTTCAATTAGGGATCTCAAGGCTTCAATAATTGGTTTATCTTTTCATGGCAGTCTACTAGAGAATTCCTATAATTCATTATTATTTGTGTCCTCGATTCTTTGGCACCTTTTGATGGCTCTCAATAAAGTTTTTATGTTTATTCTTAATTATTGACTTCTCTTTCTAATGAAATGTTATTACTTAGTTTTATTACTTACTATTGTTGATATAATGATGCATCATGTGACATTACTATATTTGGTGTGTGTGGTAGTACCCACACTCCCATATGCACTCATTATATTCTTGACGATAGATTATTCACTTGAAGCTTTTGATGTTCTTAGCCCAAGAATATTTATAATGGAACTATACTTTAGATTTCTCATCATTTCCACAAATAGTTGACATCTTTTAGTTTTATTTAATTTTTTTAAAAATAATCTCCAAATCTTATTAGCATATCATCTACAAGTACATTTTGGAATCATATCATCCATCAACTATAAAATATTCTCATCAATATCGATCAAAAACTTGTGCTTTCTATTGAGATGATGGATTGCACAGCCCCTGAAGCTTCAATAAAGGACTTTAGCCATGAAAGATAATCAACCACAAAAGAAGTGTTGCAACAATGGAATGTTGATTGAAGATTCTATTGATATGATGATTGATATGATATTGGATATTTACAAATGAACAAGATGCCTGATTATATAGGCAAGAAGTAAACCCTAATATGCATGAGATGTTGCCAAGTGTTAAAATCTAACAACATGTGACAACATGAGAACCCTATCTAGATGATCATTAAATGAGGAGATAAGTTCTAGAAGGAATCTTATCTCACAAACTAGGAAGGGAATATTATTCCATTTATTAAATGATTGCAACCTAGGACTAAATGATTAAATGCAAGACCTAAGTTAACTTATGCTAGTGTAATAATTAATTAATTACTTACACCAACACCCCCCCATAAGTGCAACTTAGGGAGGAAAATGCAATGATTATGCAAGGATGATGATGATGATGGGTCCTGGATATGAGGCCATGTTAGGTACCCATGTACATGAAGATGCAAAAAAATCTCCCACAACTGGAGAAAAGGGGAAAACCCAGTAGGAACAAAACCCCTCTCCAAAAAGGAGATGAAAAAGAAAAAAATGTGAGAATGGGAAGGATGGAGGACTCCCAAATACCCCCCAAGTACACCATCTGTCACATGGATACAAGAGAGAGACTAAAGAGCCCCCCCAAAAGATGAGATCACCTGCAAGAAAGGGAAGTGTCTGAAGAAAAAACAAGATCCAATGTCGACAAACAACTTGTCTCCCTTTTAAAAGAAACAAAACCAACTGCAAGTGCAAAGATGCTTCCCATACTGGATAGGAATTGAAGGAAGGAAAGATGAAAATGGATGATGATGTCTCAGAACTCTGCTCAAGTGTCTCCTTGCCTGATGATGAAAATGCCATAGTCCCAAACAATGAAGAGGGTGACAAACCAGGATGATGTAGAAATGGATGCTGAACAATATCCAAAGACAAACATAGAATGGATATGATGGATGTGATGGAGACTTGATAGCCCCCCCTGAATGAAGTGTCCTCAAAACCACTAAAAGAAGTCTAAAGAAAATCCAATGGTGGATGCTGAAGAAACCTGAAATCCTAAATGGAATAACAAGGAAGAAGTCTCAGATGTGAAATATCTAAAGAGAAACCAGGTGCCTCCAAGATAGTCTCTGAATTCCCAATCAAGGTTGAGACAAAGGAATGTGGATACTCAAGAAAACTCTCCAAGGTGTGATTTGAATAGAGGAGTGATATCCCCTCAAGAATGTCCTCCAAACTTATAGAAGTGGCCAAGGTAGTGATACCTAAAACAAAGCCATCATGTGATATCAAGTCTGGAAAATTGAATGTGTCCTGATCGATGATGATAGTGGAAGCCTCAATCAATGATTTTGAACAAGGAATCATTGAATGTGAAGGGATACCAGCTATCTCTAATGAAGAAGAAGCACGGAAAGGAACCTTGTTAACCTCTTCGGAAAGATCAAGGCAATCAACTTCCTGCACAACAATAACATCATGGGGTACTTGATCTAAAGAATGACATTCTAAATCATGATCATCGAGGAATGGTGGAGCAGAAGAATCGCCATAGATCTCCCAAAGCTTAATCCAAATAATGTGAGGAAAATCATAATGATCAATAAATCTCAAAACATCGCAATCAACTTGCATCTCAAGAATCTACAAAACAATGTACCTGCTGCAACTCCAAGCAAGTTCATGAATACCTTCACTCAGACAAGGAACTATACCAAGTAGATATGGCAACAAATCAAGTGAATGAAGATGGTAGCAGATCCCATCTCACCATTGTTGATAGTTACCCTTATGCAACATAACCAAAGGAGAATAATATGCAAGCCCCATAACAAAATTTCTCCACAAAAATCAAAGACACTGACCTTCAACAGAAAATAGAAGACTTCCAAATAGATATGCAACTGAGAAAATGCCTCCGAGATCAAAAAATTCTTCTTCAATCTTCAGGATGTCTCAAGAATCAAAAAACCAAAAAAAAAGATACCTGGAGCTAAAACCAAAGAAGATGAATGGACTGATGAAAAAATGCACTGAAATATCTCTCGAATGCCGCTGGAATCTCCAAAATTTGGCAATCTGATGTGAAGATATGCAATTTTGAGTCCAAAAAGAAGGGTTGACTTCAGGTGACTTGAATATTTTATGATAGTAGAATCTTAAAAAAGAGGGCACCACTGAAAAGTAGACTTCAATAGCTTTCCAACAATATATCGTTTATGAATTTTCGATATCATATGTGGAAGATACGGCCTCCAGAAGAATTCTGCCTAATTGATATGATGTTGGCTAAACAGGCACAAAGATAGAGCACCCTAGGGCAAAAAAATTTGGCCCTTGGTCACTGATGTGACCGTGGGCGGCGTCCGCAGTTTAAAAAAATCATTGTCGGGTGGGCGGCATTTGAGTGGTGGGATGAGGTGGAGTGATGGTGGCGTGGCCGGCAACAGGAGGCACCACTCAAAAGTTAGCAACAGCCCTCAGAGTTTGATAGAACTAGGGGCTAGGGCTGAGTGTTCGACGGGTGCGTCAAACAAAGAGTGGTGTCGGAGGCATCAACGGTTGGTGATGGAAGCCAGTGAACAGAGCGGAAACAAATGATGCCAGTGACGGGACAGATCGGTAACCAGATGTGACAGGGGCCAATGATGTAGATGATGGCCAAATGATGCAATGGTCAGTGAAGCAGACTGTCGGCGAAAGCCGACAGAAAATTTAAATATTGCAATAATTTGCAATTTAAATTTTATTAAAATGCTAAAAAAAATGCCAACGGAAAAAATTAAATAACCCCGAAACTATAGCCTACGCACAAAATAAATCTGCCGACTGGATATTTTAATTGTAGGTTGCTCCCACATAATGAAATTTTTGCCAATACTATATAAGAAAATGCCTGAAAAATAACCAATAATTTTTTTGATTTTTCTAAATAAAAATTTCCTTGATGGAGGATAGAGAGGAAAGATTTTTTTCTGCAAAACTGTACGGATAGTACAAAAAATTACAAACCCTAGATAATACCTCACAGGCTCCCGAATGATATGTCTCCAATTTTGATGAATGAACAGGTGATCTATGGGTTTTGAGGCCTTCTGGACATAATGGAGAGGTCAGAGAGGTCCTGATCTGCACTAGAAATCAGCTTGGCTCCTGGGTAGAGCCAACTAGCCTGCAACATAAAACTCCAAGCCTGTAAAGAATCTCGCATTCCAACTTCCTAGATCTCAGGTTGATGTTTCAATGGACTAGCTCTGATACCATGTTGAGATGATGTATTGCACAGCCCCTGAAGCTTCAATAAATGACTTTAGCCTTGAAATATAATCAACCACAAAAGAAGTGTTGCAACAATGGAATTTTGATTGAAGATTCTATTGATATGATGATTGATATGATATTGGATATTTACAAATGAACAAGATGCTTGATTATATAGGAAAGAAGTAAACCCTAATATGCATGAGATGTTTCCAAGTGTTAAAATCTAACAACATGTGACAACATGTGAACCCTATCTAGATGATCATTAAATGAGGAGATAAGTTCTAGAAGGAATCTTATCCCACAAACTAGGAAGGGAATAGTATCCCATTTATTAAATGATTGCAACCTAGGACTAAATTATTAAATGCAAGACCTAAGTTAACTTATGCTAGTGTAATAATTAATTAATTAATTACACCAACACTTTATGCACAAAATTCTAGGAGGTGTTCTCAAAGGTAATTTTTCCTTAACATTAGGAATTTCATCAATATTTAAATGAGATGGGGTAGGTGTAATACCTTTAATTTAATATGGAGAAGATGATGTACCTTAAATTTGTGATGGGAAAAATGGAATACCTCCATCTTCACATGTTAGCGATGATGTACTTTCAAGCTGATATGTGGTAGATGGTGTCCCTCCATCTTGACTTGCAATATATGACATGTATCCAACTATGAGATTCAAATCTATCATTGCACAAAGGTTTTTTATTTGTTTCCTTTGTTCCACAAACTCCATATCTCTCTTATATACAATCAATTGTTCATGTTCCTCTTGAATTGGAACATCTTATTTTATCATGTTCAATTTCCTACTTTCATAAAGTTACCTCATTCCTTCTCCTTCTTTGCATTCTTATCTTTTCAATTACCTAGTGTTAGGCTATTTGATTTTTTCCTCACATGATGAAGAATTGTATCTATAGCATGAAAAAGAGATAAATATTAGTTCCATAATAGTAGTATAGAGTAAAGAAATTTTGTACACAAATATGAAATTTGTCATCAAATTAGGATGCACAATCTCATACACAAATTTTAAAGAAATCATATAATTAGGTTCTATAATGTCTATAAGATGATACAAACAAGCTCTAATTTTAAATATGATAGTAAAAATGGAAAAAGGGCATGAAGAAGCATTTAACAAACAAAGGGCAGCAAAATACAAGGAGTTGCAGGTTTGATAATAAGTGAGAGGCTCTATGTTGAAACATGACAAACAAAAGGGAAACAAAGAGGATGAAGAGGGAATGCATGCTTTCCCCAAATTGTGAGAAGGATCTATACAATGATATCATAAGAGATGAATGAGAAGGAAAAAAGAAGGGTAGCCAAGGGGATTTATGCATGGGCATGTGTGAATAGAACAAGTGCAATCCTACATTGAGCATTTGCAAGTTTAATTAATAACACATGAGTAAATAAATTTCTTACACAAATTTAAAATTAGTGATCAAATTAGGAGGTACAATATCATACAAAAATATGAGAAAAAACATATAATTAGGTTGTATAATGTCTATAAGATGATAGTGACAAGCTCTAAGTTGAAATATGATAAACAAAGGGAAACACATGTATAATGACGTATGCCAGTACCATAAATTTTTTATTGAACTCAATAGTGTAGTTTAATATATGACAATCCAAAGAGGAATTTACCAAAAAAAGGGTAGCCAAATACAAGGACTTGTAGGTTGAAGTGAGAGGCATTATGTTGAAACCTGGCAAACAAGGGGCAAAAAAGGGAATGAAGAGGGATTTCCTGCTTTCCCCCAAATTTGAGGACTAATGCAATGATATCATAAGAGATGAATGAGAAGGAAAAAAAGGGCAGCCAGGGGAATTTATGCATGGGCATGTGTGAATGGAACAAGCACAATGCTACATTGTGCATGTGCAAGTTTAATTAATAACACATGAGTATAGAAATTTCTTTCAAAAATTTCAAATTAGTGATCAAATTAGGAGGTACAATCTCATACATAAATCTAATAACAATCATATAATTAGGTTGTATATTATCTATAAGATGATAGTGACAAGCTCTAAGTTAATATACAATAAACAAAGGGCAACACATGTATAATGATGTATGCAAGTACCATGAAAAGTTGATTTAATTCAATAGTGTAATCCAATATATGATAGTCCAAAGAGGCATTTACCAAATAAAGGGTAACCAAATGCAAGAACTAGCAAGTTTGATAGTATGTGAGAGGCTCTATGTTGAAACATGACAAACAAGGGGCAAAAAAGGGCATGAAGAGGGATTACATGCTTTCCCACAAATGTGAGAAGGACCATTGCAATGATATCATAAGAGATGAAAGGCAGGGATAAATAAAGGGCAACCAAAGGAATTTATGCACGGGCATGTGTGAATGGAACAAGAACAATCCTACATTATGCATGTGCAAGTTTAATGTAAATGGCATAGTGTGGTGAAAAAAACCTATGTAGGTACATAAGCCTACAATATAGGTGCATGCTCCATTGGTATATGCTAGGAAATAGGTCCCTAGTGGTGATGTAGGTCTACAATGGGTATGGCTCTAAAATCATGATAGTGAAATTAATGGATGTTCACATGGCATTGGGGGAAGGAATGATACCCCTATTGTAAGTATATGGAAAGGAAAGATTTGAATATAATAATTGATTTCAACAAAGATATTATAAAAACAAAGCCTTTTCTAGATTCTAGTTTACGTTTATTCCTAGGGGTTAGTGTTGACCTTCAGTTTTCCCATTTCTTTCCCTCAATTGGATCTTTAATCATATAGATGTCCCCTTAACTATTAAAACTTAAATTCAAATATGAAATGAACATTACATCTATTTGTGACCTTCTACATGCCTTAGCCATGCCAACCTTTTTTTGACATTTATTGTTGCATTAAATTGGGTTGGTAAAAATTATGCACTCTAAAACTAGTTTAGGAAGGATAAAAATGGTTTTTCAACTCATTAACATCATTCTAAAGCTGAATAACCTATTATGAGCATGATTAGCTGAAAAATAAAGCATCTTACATAGATTGGAATTTTATAAAATTAAATTACGGTCTAGAAAAAAAATTGGCAATATCTTATCCCACGGTCTTGGCTATATAACTAGCTATGACCATGATATTCATTTTTTTTAAGGTGTAGGACCAATTGTACAACTTGTAACTAGTAGGACCCTGATAAAAATTTGAAATATCTAATCCCATGGTCTTAGCTTGCAACTAGTAGGACCAATTGTCAAAAATAATTTTAGATTGGCCTTGTCTTAATATGTCTATAGGTTTAATGGGTGGATAAAGCTTGAGATAGATTATAATCCTTCAAGAGAGTGTAGAAGAACCCCAAATTTCTACAAGGATGGACAATATTTACATTCTTCTTTCAAATTATAATTTGATAGAAAAAATTGTTCAAAAAAATTAAGTCATAAATTATAGATTTATCCAATGTGTTAATGATATATTTTTGCATAGCTAACATTCTTATGGTGCTACAATTTTAATTTCTAGTGTTATCCGCTAAAGTTGCACCCTAACTAAGCTGCAATATTTAACAAGTTAAGCTAGAGGACTTAACACTCCAGAGAAAGCACTGAATCACTTCTAGGCTATGGGTCACCTAAAATTTAGAGTGAATCTCCAGATAAGGCTAGCTCCTAGCTATTTATCACCTATACTATTGATTCTTGGAAAGAAAAAGGGAGAGAAAAATGCTTAAAATGGAAAAACACTAAAAACAATATTTCTACAATGATACACCAAATTGACTATGAGACATGTAAACATAGCTTGATCACACAGTTCAATTAATAGTTGAGAAAAAACTCACACAACTCATTTTTTGCATATTACTCACATAAGTACTATATAAGAAGGTGTTGATACAAATTCCTAGAAGGAAAATAATATCTCACAACTAGAAACTTTACATTTAATAGACAACTTATAACCCGTAATAATATAGTATCCTACAACAAGATGTTTTCAGTGAGACATAAATACTAGGAAAAGGTAGATTTCACAAGTAATTCGATCAATCACCATAAAGCATGCACACAAGAAAGTAAGTAAAGAGAAGGAAAAATTCTCAATGCTATTAATATCCAAGGTACTCATTGTTTCACATGTCAAAATGAGTTACAAAGCATGTTGAAATCCGAGGAAGGACTACATAAATCACTAACTCCATAAATTGCATTATCTGAATTGATTAAAAAAGAGTCACTCTAGTGACTATAATCAACATCTCTAAAACCCACAAAAAGAGGCGGTTCTAAATTCAAAGCTTGATGCTCCTTCAAAACTATTTTGCTCCAAAGACTTCAAAAGGAATAGAAAGAAGGAAAATACCAAACTTTATCCACTTTAAAAAAACCCCTAAAAGAATTCCAAGCTGCTTTCCAGCCTTCTCTTCTACCACAAAATAACTCTCCTTCATTCTTAGCAACATACTTTCCAATCTTCCTAACTCTTCCTGACAGTTTGTGGAAGTCAATTGGGTCAAAAGACCCCTTATATGTTAGGAACATGTTGGCTAACATCTCCCACATTCTCCCATATGCCCCAAAAGTGTTTCTATAAGCATACTACTTTTCATTTTTAGCTAACAATTTTGATTAAGTACCTACACAATACCAATCAAAATGCTTTCATTGAAAACAAAATGCAAAAAATAAGAAATAAATAAATGTTCAAAATATTTATAACTCATTAAAGAAGAGAATATTTATACACCCCTAAATAGAATCAAATTAAAACATTTTAAAGGTAAATTTGCATCTTTTCTATTGATAAATTTGGGTTTCAAACCCCTTAACACTTAAAGAATGGAATGCCTTTGAAAAGTGATTTCATTTTTATCCATCACCTCTGGAGTTCTGCACCAACACTAGGGTTCAATGAGTCAACCATGCTAAGTATACCTTTAGAGACTTTAGGAGGCTTTTCCCTTCAGACTTTTGAATAAAAGGTAAGCTTCCTCGGAGAAGAATCTTTCAATCATTTCATTCTCATTTTGGGAAGAAGATGACTCAAATCTTGAGCCATTCTCCATAAAAAGAAGAATACTCCACTCTACCTTCCTATTTATCTGGCTACCATTTCATTTTCATTTTATTGAAGAAATTGTAATACCTCTTGTAGAATGTCTTGACATTTTTCATATGAACCCATGCATTATAAGTACTTGCCACGATGAAACACTTCCTATAGGTACTCCAGTTTCTTTCATTGAAGAAATAATGTTGTTCAAGCTAACTTTTCACAAAAAAATTGCATATGCCATGAAATTTTTGTATATCCACACCATGGATATGTATTATTTTGCATGTGAAGATAAAATGGTTTGCAAAATGATTCAATTCTCTTACTCAACATAGGTATAGTCGAAGACTATGCATCTTCTCCATTTCTTCATGAATACCATGTAACTGCAATTCCCCTTCTACTCTGAGCCCAAAATAGGCCTATCAATTGCCATATCCATTTCATAAATAAAATGAACATGATGCTACAAGTATCGAGATAGTGTTGACTCTTTGCATATGATTGCCCATTATTCAAATATTCCCTTAAAATGTCACGATGTAATTATCAATCACTGCCATGGAGATCACTTCCTTACAAACTTGAATTTCCTCTATCACAATGATTATCCTTGCTTTGATATATATTTTGCCTTGTACTTAACATAATTAGGTCATAAGTTCCTTGATGATTTGTTCTACCCTTGCTACAGGGTCTTACACAATGTTTATTTGCTTAAACATTATCATATCACTACAACTTAATAATTATGACTGCCATTTATGTATATTGAGGCTATTCCTTCACTGTGCATCATTGGCATTAGGAAGTAAATATTTCATGAATAACATTTTTCTTGTGATTGCACCGTTTCACCAATATACCCTGTCCATTGTCAATTTGGTGAAATTTTCTCCTTCATTCATTCCTCACTATTTCAAAGAACATTTATTGTAACATATTTCTCTAACCTTTGCTTTCACAAACCACTTATCCATATACCTGGGCTATCTTTGACATAGATGAGTGCCCTATTTTCTTCATTCACAAATAATTGTAGTAGTGTTGCTCATCATGTATATTTAATTGCAATAGTGTTCTACATTTCTCTTTTGAAGATATTGTATAAAGTCTCAAAGATAGAAATGGTTGATTGCAATGACTCTCTTGGAAATATTCAAGCAATATTCTTAATAAATTTAACTAATGACATATTCCTTTGGATTATGGACTGCATGAACTCTCCTTGTAGAGTTTCCCTGACAAGACTCTTTGGATATTGTTCTACAGATTTTATTTTTTTTGCAAAAAAATATATTCTTCATGGTACTTACTATGTATAGTGTATGTGATCTCTATCCCATTATTTTGGAAGCACTATGCTTCTGACTTGGAAAGTTTTGAAAGAAAAACAATGAACTTTTCCCTACCTAAGCATATGAATAAAATCATGCTTTCACTATTTCATACAATAATGATTGGAAATGCATCTCAAATGATCATTTGCATCAATTTGTTTGTTCTTCTCATGCATTCCTCCTTACAAAATCACATTAACATTGTGTATTTGACCTTGCATTTTAATTATCACTTATAGTTGTTCACTTGATGAGTCCTTGAAACTACTCTTGTTATCTAATGAGCATGATGACTAATAGATAAACATGTTTATGGTCTTTTAAAAGTAAAATATTACAGCATGTTGGGCTCAAACCTTGTGGAAGCCACATTTAAACCCACATGTTGAAATTATATGAAACAAAATAGCCTTTTCCTAAACGTGCACATGAGTCAAAAAAACTTAGAAAAATATGTGCATATGACAAAGATGTTTGCTATGCTCCTTGTTTTCATGGGAATTAGTAGTAAGCTTTTTTTTTAATGCACATGGTTGATCAATTTATATGTTTATAGAGTTATGTGCATATAATGACTATAGACCTTTCATTTCTCTAACAACATTCTTTCTCACAGATGCAGGCAACTAGGAATAGCAAGGAAGCATAGATTGGAAGTGGTACAAGCACAACACTGAAGATAATGTGAGGCAACCCAACTAGAACCAATCATTTAGACAATGAATGGTCTTCTTTCCCTATATGTGCATGCTTTTGTTTTGATATCTGTAAATATATACTCTTTTCATTCATGTATATTAAAAGAGCCAGTATCATGGCTTGTGTGATTCAATACACATTTACATTATCAATAAAGACTATGTTTTTTTGAAAATATTTGTGCAATCTTCTTCTATGTTATATGCAATTGCATACTTTAATGTGATACAATATTCTTTTGATTTCTTTATGCACATGAAATGTAATATAGCAGAAAAATGTACCTATCTTTTCATTTATAGTCACTTAAGCTCAACCTACTTGACCCAATAGAAAAAGTGGGTAATATCGAGGAAAATTGGAAATATTTCTTGTTTTTAAACTACTTCTAATAAATCTAAGAGGTCATGCTCAATGTGTAAGGTCTAAAGGAAATGTATCCCATTATATGATCAAGGAAAGTATTTAATGTTCAAAGACTCATAGTAACTTAAATTTAATAAGAATGAACATGATAAAAAAATAAAAGCATTATATTAAGTA